>JAWQFJ010030906.1:0-22500 GCA_034096865.1 Theodoxus fluviatilis
TGCACTTCTTCGAACATAACGACCGACTTCCGTACTCTGTCCGTGTACGCTAAGCACCACCTCATAAACCTGCGGCGTGACGCCTTATTAGCCTCTCGCCATCTCTACATCCGCAACTGTAAACTGAACCAAGCTCATTATGCCAACGCTCAGGCTACACAACCACCTGCGCACCATCCCCTGACAGCTCATCTGTCAGCACTCACATGGGAGCGCTGGTACCGCACGTGGGACCGTCTGACACTGCCACTTTTCACCACGCGACACTAACGCAGTACTGTGCCTTTCGGCGTGATTTTTGGGAGTATGTTATTGCCGAGGAACGTACTCACCGACCACACTCTGCACCACCGCTGCAGGGCCAGACACAACAGCGACGCACCGGTATGCGGTGTGACGCAGCCGATTTGTACCCCCAAAGAGCTGTACTACTCTTCGACAGGCCACCACACTTAGGCACCTGACCTATTAGCACAACCTACGCACGCTACCTCACACCACACAACTACGCGTATCCCCATCGTACTACCGCTCATCCATCGGTGACCATCCATCTGCTCACACGGACTCCCTCGGCCACTACCGCCACTACCACCATCATCACCACCACCACCATCACCATCACCGCCACCACCACCACCACCACCACCACCACCACTACCGCCACTACTACTACCACCACCACCACAACCACCACCACCAACGTCACCACCGCCACCAACCCTACCACCACCACCACTACCAGCACTAAAACCACCACCACCACTACCACCACCACCAGCACCGCCACAACCACCACCGCCACAACCACCACCACCACATCACCACAACAACCACCACCACCACCACTACCACCACTACCACCACCACTACAAAAACTACCACCTCGATTATATAAATTACCACCACCGCTACCACCACCACCACATCACCACTACAACCACCACCACGACTACCACTACAACTACTACCACCACCAATACCACCACCGCTACCACCACCACCACCACCAATACCAGCGCCGCTACCACCACTAGCAGCCGCACAAAATGCATTCGTCTGAGACTTTTCCATTGACAGCTATCGCTCACTCGTGAGGGGAGCACAACATCTACACAGTCCAAAGTAACACCTTAGGGACTCTCCATTTTAAAAGTGTATCCCTGAATTTAAAATCTGAGTATCACATTGAAGAGGAGTTAAGATATCTGCAAACATTTCTTTGTGTTAATACCGTTTTGTCGGTGTTAATGCATGTATGCGTGAGCGTAGGCTAGGAAGATTAATAGCGTTCGTGTGTATGTACGTTTCCGTTTCAACCGCGCATGTATGTGTGTACATAAGTGCACTGTTTGTTTGCTTGCATGCAAGGGTGCGTGACTGGGTGTGTACGTTTGATAGACATGTGATGCACGTGTAGCGAACATGTCCCAATATAGATGTACCTTTCCAAAAACAATCAAAACAAAAAATAGTAGTGCTACACTCAGACTTCAAGTGCCTGACCGTGTTTGGGGTCTATCGTCTTCTATCAACACACGGACCTCCTATGTTCATGTGGGCTTTCTCCTCGGTCGAGATTCTATCAGTAATGAATGTCGTCTCTCTGAGAGCGACTCTCAATCTTACTAACGCTCAATGAGTCGAAGTCGGCAAGATTTCCGGACACTGTACCCCGGTTTTGAAATATCGGCCTTACAGTCACGTGACTCGCACGCCCGGGGAGTTATGCTGAGATCCGGCCGCGTTAATGTATCTGCTTTTTGTGACAAACGTCTTGCTCGGCGATACTGTACTCCATGCACCTTAACGGTCCGCGTGATTCGGGTGTAATCTTCAGCTAAACGACGTTTATAAATGTCCGTTCTCGCGAGAAATGCCGCGATTTGAAACTGGGGTACAGTGTCCGGAAATGTTGCCGACAACGACCATTTCAGCCTTACTAACTGGCAAAGTCGAAATGGCAAGGGTTTTATTCCTCAGGGCCCGTATTCACAACGGTGGTTTATCTTTTTAACACTCGATTTATCCCCTAGCCCCGCGTTATCTTGATCGGTTAGATAAGGTACGCTCGTCAGAGGATTCTAGGTTGCGCTTTGCTATATATACTGGTTTCCAGCCAAGGGAGAGCGGAACAGGCAGTTGGAATCGTCTGAGGTTAGAGATAAATCGGAGTTAAAATAAATCGCCGATAAATCGCCGTTGTGAATACGGGCCCTGACCTGCAATTTGTCCAAACTTTAAGTTAGCATGGTATTTTGTTTGTCTGTTGTTGTTTGTTTGTGGCTTTTTTCTGAGGGGGGGGGGGGGGGGGGGAGAGATAATCAGTAGCACATGCAATTTGCCGATGTTGTTTACGGAGATGCTAATGTTACTGCTCCTTTCTTTCTTTCTCTAAATGTCCTTTCGTCTCCTAACGGTGTGTGCATTTTCGGTCTTTAATTTCCCAGTTAATAGGATCGCAAAAACGTATTTGCCTTCCATCCCATCTTCATCCTATTTTCCCGAGGAGCTCATTCACTTTTTTCTTCACCGATTCCACTGAGAATGATTTCTCCTGACGCTAACAGCCCGGCTCCAAGACGAGGGTGTGGAGAAATGTAAATGCACTCCACCACGCTTTGGGCTCTCCGGGCGGATCTTTTGCGACTGTTTCCTATTTTGCTACAAGCCGCGACAAACTCTGTTTATAGCTTTCTCTGATCCCTCTGGATTCTAAACACATCAGCGTTTTTGTTTTCTTTTCATGTCAGAACGAAGTTGATTGATACTGAGATTAGACAGGAAGGAGAGTGTTGAAGATCTGCCGATTTTACGCGTGAGTGTGTATGAAATACCTCACGTTTATACCCCGAGCTCATATCATTAAGTGGATTCATATCTGACAGAGAGAGAGAGAGAGAGAGAGAGAGAGAGAGAGAGAGAGAGAGAGAGAAAGACGGACGGACGGACAGACAGACAGACAGACAGACAGACAGACAGAAGACAGACAGACAGACAGACAGACAGACAGACAGACAGACAGACAGACAGACAGACAGACAGACAGACAGACAGACAGACAGACAGACAGACAGACAGACAGACAGACAGACAGTAAGAAGGAGACACACAAAAAGAGACAGAAAGAGAGAGATAAACACGGAGAGACAGACACACAGACATACATACACATAAACAGACAGACTGAAAGACTGACAGAGAGTTACACAAGGAGTCAGACGTGGTGGGCAAAATAGAGAGAGGACGAGAGAGAGAGAAAGAAAGACAAACACAGAGACATATAGAGATGCTCAGAAACAGAGACACACGCAGAATAGGACGCACATAGAGACATATAGGGGAGAGGGAGAGAGAGAGAGAGACAGACAGACAGACAGACAGACAGACAGACAGACAGACAGACAGACAGACAGACAGACAGACAGACAGACAGACAGACAGACAGACAGAGACAGAGAGAGAGAGAGAGACAGAGAGAGAGAGACAGAGAGTCAGAGAGAGAGAGAGGGAAAGAGACACAGAGAGAGACAGAGAGACAGAGAGAGACAGAGAGAGAGACAGAGAGAGACAGAGAGACAGAGAGAGAGACAGAGAGAGACAGAGAGAGAGACAGAGAGACAGAGAGAGAGACAGGGAGAGAGAGACAGAGAGAGAGAAAGAGAGAGAGAGAGAGAGAGAGAGAGAATGCCATTTAGA
The DNA here is from genome assembly GCA_034096865.1 of Theodoxus fluviatilis. Classification (NCBI taxonomy): domain Eukaryota; kingdom Metazoa; phylum Mollusca; class Gastropoda; order Cycloneritida; family Neritidae; genus Theodoxus; species Theodoxus fluviatilis. Next base: position 3,700 of record JAWQFJ010030906.1, read on the forward strand.
AGAGAGACCGGCAGATCAGACCGACAAACCGACTAACGAACAATCATTCAGAGATACACTCCCAAAGAAATAATCACAACACACACACACACACACACACACACACACACACACACACACACACACACACACACACACACACACACACACACACATGAAGATACACCGACCAACGCAAAAACGCAGACTGAGAGAAACGCACAGTAACACAGACGCAAAGGTCTACCTGACAACGGGGGGTGGGTACATTACAACACGTATATCACGTATAGCACGTTCAGCATGTACACACGTACATCACGTATAGCAAGTTCAGCATGTATAACACGTACATCACGTACACATGAACGTCCAAGGAACTGAATCGCAGACTGTAAAACGGACACATCGACTAAGGCACAGAACAGTGGTGTGGTTATACATGCAGTCACTCTGTGACATATTTACTACTGTTACACGGTGTGGGGACAGTTGAAACCGTATACGCAGAAAGCAGGCAACGATGACAAAGTCACAGCTAAAAACTCTTTTATTCAAAGGGTGAACGTGTTGAGCGCCTTGAGCATGCCTTTGGGTGTGAGATTGGCGCTATATAAGAGCCAAAATACATACATACATACATACATACATACATAACAAACTTACTCTTCGATAGGGAGGTTTATTGGAGACTCGGACAGCAAAGGTAACAAAAATAAAGAGAGCTCTCATACCTGGGGGGAAACTCTATCAGGCCACTCCCGGGGGAGGGGGTGGGGGAGTGGGGGGAGCGGTCTGGGAGAACGTTGTGATCTGAGAGGGAGGCCGAGACAGAGAGAGTGTCTGCTTGAGGGCAAATGTCCTCTTGTATATATGTAGAGTCTGTGGCACAGGGAGGCACCGCATCACCAAAAACGGTTGGGGCCAGGGTTGCTGAGCAGGCAGGTACGATGCAGTTGTACGGGGGGCGAGCTGCGTCAGTGGTCCGAGAGTGCGGCGTCAGCGGTCTTGGAGTGACGTAGTGGTGATAGAGGTTATAGGTAGGTGCAGGAGTCAGCACTCAATGGACAGAGGTCGCGTTGATGATGGGGAACTCATGTGCCACGGCCGCACTGGCCAGGGAGGGTATTTTGGGAAACGTGCTAGCATCTTGGAGGGGAGAGCAGCAGTATCTACGTAGGCGGGCTAACTGAACTTACAACAATACGGAAACATATTCATGTACATTCCTGTAAGAAAGTACTACACCGACGTCGGAATGTAGGCCTATCTTGATCTCAGGGTCACCGATACTCAAACTGACGCCTTATTTGGTAATCGTCGAGAACCGGTACTTCATTAATTGCTTGCTTTTTCAAAAACTTTTAGAGTTTTATCTGAACTACTTTGCGCTGGAACTGCAGACAGGTGGCCTGACAGGCAGTGCAATACATACTTTTCCCACAGACTTTTCTGCTGCATCGCAGGCGTCTCTGACACTGCGCCGTGGAGCGTTCTTTGAAATCAGGACGCTGACTGGAAATGTAATTCTGATCAAGATTTACCCGTTTCTTTCACATTGCTTGCATACACTGACATAGAGTTGCGCTAATGCATCGATCTCACATGTTGGTTCTCCTAATGGAACACAATGGATTTCTCGCAGGTCTGGAGGCAGAGGCGCCAGAACACCGGCTGTGCGGAGACTCGGAGAAAATCTGACGAGTGTGGCGGCACTGCTGGATCACTCCGATGCTGGTAAGCACAGCGGTGGTTCTCCATTCCTTGTCCGAGCTTCCGCCCAGGTCCCCTTGTTGCCATGCTTTAGCACTGATCTCCCCTTGTTGCCATGCTTTTGCACTGATCTCCCCTTGTTGCCATGCTTTAGCACTGATCTCCCCTTGTTGCCATGCTTTAGCACTGATCTCCCCTTGTTGCCATGCTTTTGCACTGATCTCCCCTTGTTGCCATGCTTTAGCACTGATCTCCCCTTGTTGCCATGCTTTAGCACTGATCTCCCCTTGTTGCCATGCTTTAGCACTGATCTCCCCTTGTTGCCATGCTTTTGCACTGATCTCCCCTTGTTGCCATGCTTTAGCACTGATCTCCCCTTGTTGCCATGCTTTAGCACTGATCTCCCCTTGTTGCCATGCTTTAGCACTGATCTCCCCTTGTTGCCTTGCCCTAGCACTGATCTCCCCTTGTTGCCATGCTTTAGCACTGATCTCCCCTGCCATGCTTTAGCACTGATCTCCCCTTGCTGCCATGCTTTAGCACTGATCTCCCCTTGTTGCCATGCTTTAGCACTGATCTCCCATCGGCGATTTGCGTCTTTCTGTTTTGTGACCAGCAGCATTTTCCCTATCGCCTCGCGTGTTTGTCTCGCAGCAAGTCCCAATGTATATTGCTTTAGATGTTTTCTTTTGCTTCCAATGTTCCTGTGTACATTTTGCAGTCTCTCTGAGTCTCTGCATCTTTCAGAAAAGAAGAGTAGAAGACAAGCAACCGACTGTTTCTTTCATGAGCAAGTCTGGCCCTGAAGAGGGCCGTTTGGGGGTTGTACTGCCGCCGATGCGGGTAATCACCGCTACAGGATGGAGAGGCAGCGGGTTGGCAGGGGCGTGCAGCGATGCTCTGTATTCCTTCTCGGCAAGCTTTCGAAGCTGAGGCTTCTTCATCTTTCACACAGACAGTCAGTCAACCATTTAGTCACTTTGTCTCCTGATAAATGTAATTCTCTCTCTTTCTCTCCCTCCCTCCCTCCCTCTCTCTCTCTCTCTCTCTCTCTCTCTCTTTCTCTCCCTCCCTTCCTCCCTCCCTCTCTCTCTTTCTCTCTCTCTCTCTTTCTCTCCCTCCCTCCCTCTCTCTCTCTCTCTTTCTCTCTCTCTGTCTCTCTCTCTCCCTCTCACTCACTCACTCACTCACTCACTCACTCACTCACTCTCTCTCTCTCTCTCTCTCTCTCTCTCTCTCTCTCTCTCTCTCTCTCACTCAGCTGCTCGCGCTCGAGTCGATAGGACGTGTGTGCTGCAGCTCTGCCCTGCTCACGTTAGTTTACCACAGCCACCACCACAATGCCAGTCGCTGGACTACCAGTTACTCTGGAAACGTTGCTGACATCCTTGTTGGCGACGAGTGAACCTTCCTCGTGGAAAGTAACAGGCGAACGTGGGACCACTGTAGTTGTGCTACGCTTTCAAGAGAACGACGGCCGGCCATTACCAGCGCGCGACGACCAGAGGGGATTTTGGAAGCGGAAGACTCCGGCACAGCGGCGACGCGACCAACAACGAGCCGATCACTACAGAGCAAAGGGTGAGCAGAAAGCAATCGTCACTTTATCCCGCGAATATTCCAATGAAAGTGTTGCGACATCCATTGTATGTGATACTGCGTCGGAGCGAAACTCACGAGTCACCGCAGAGACAGATCATGTAGCCTCCTCTTCAGTGACCTTTGACCTGCCAAGTGCACCGTTTTGCTCTGAGGCGGAGCCTGCCGCATCGCCAGTCACCACCTGTCAAGAGCCTCCCGCTGTAACAACGCAACCTTCCATTCCTGTCCATCATCCCGACTTGTCACCACCTTCAGCAAGCAAAGAGGTTCCCCGTGGGGAGATTCAAGCTACACTCCAACGCTGCATGGACGAGATGGGGGAGGCTCTGACTCGCCGGATGGAAAGGATGGAAAACATGGAGAGAGCAGTGCGGGAAGGAGTGGCCGGGGTGTGGAGTGCCATGGGTGTCAGCGGTGTAAATCAAGTTGATCGCGATGGGTCTTCACCTGCTCTCCCACCTACATCTACTGATCGACCCTCTGACTTCGACCAAATTTTCAGGAGGATCCGGTCGCAGTCATCGTCGGGGGCTGACACCACGACTCCAGCTCCATGTGCTCCAGACTTGTTTGTCAACAAAGGCCGAACCGAGATGCGCCGGGCGCCGCCGACACGACAGCTCATCACACGGTCTGCACGAAATAAATGACTCTGTTGATGATGGATACCGCTCCCCTTCGTGCAGATCGTGTACACCGTGCTTGCCTCAACTGGGTGCCAGTTTTGATGACTGTACATATAGCCGTTGTTCGCGTTAGACACGATTTGTTCGTTTTCCAATGTAATGAGCCGGTGACCTGGACATTAGATTAATTCGATTGTTCGTTCTCTCTCTCTCTCATCGCGTGTCGTTGCTTATGACTCGCTTGTCTCCGCGTACGCGCCTCAATCAGGTGTCCAGTTTGTTTCATTATTTTGATGTATCATATTTTTGCAACAGGCCTGAGGCCTACGCAATAAATGATTCGTTCGTTCGTTCGTTCGTTCGTTCGTTCTCTCATCATCTACTCGTCATCTCTCTCTCCTTCTCTCTCTCGATCTCCTCTCTCAATCTCTCCCTCTCTCCCTACTCATTTACCTCTCTCTCCCTACTCCGTCCGATCTCCTCTTTCCTCTCTCTCCTCTCTCTCCCTCTCTCCTTAGCTCTCTCTCTCCCTCTCTCCCTCCCACCCACTCCCCCTCCCCCCAGTCTCTCTCTCTCTCTCTCTCTCTCTCTCTCTCATCTTCTCTCCTCTCCCCCCTCCCGGTATCGTCCCTCTCTCCTCTCTTCCGCTCTCACTCTCACTCTACTCTCTTTTTTCTCTCTCTCTATCTCTAATCTCCCCCCTCTCTCCTATCTCTCACTCTGCTCTCCTCTCTTCCTCTCTCCCCCTCCCTCCACTCTCTCTCTCTTTCTCTCTTCCTCTTTCTTATCTCTCCTCTCTCTCTCTCTCGTCTCGTTGCTTTCTCCCTCTCTCTCTCACTCTCGCGCTCTGCTCTCTCTCTCTCTCTCTCGTCTCTCTGCTGCCTGAGATGCACGTGGTCAATACACTTTAATATGCTGCAGCTTCAGCGATGGCGAACCCAAATCGAAATGTTCTTTTTGGGTTCTCACGCCACTGAATCAGAAACCACATACATGTGATGTACCTATCTTTGGGAGGGGGGGGGGGGGGGGCGTAGGAGGGGGATGGGAGGAGCGGGTGAGGAGAAACATAGGTTCAACTTCATACTTTTTACTTCATTGCTACGAAAACACTTTCAAGACAAGTGATTGCCAGAGGTATTTGTTGGATCTCTCACAAAACCCAAATTAGAGGAACAGTAAGCAACACAGATCATTCTTTTTCATCAAAGACCATCAGGAGCCATTGGCCAGACGAGCTGAAGATGAGGAGAAGACAAGGAGAAGACGAGCTGAAGACGAGGAGAGACGAAGAGAAGACGAGAGAGACAGAGAGAAGAGGACGAGAGAAGACTAGAGAGACGAGAGAGACGAGAGAGAGACGAGATAGAGACGAGAGAGGACGAGAGAGAGACGAGAGAGACAGACGAGAGAGAGAGACAGAGAGACGAGAGAGAGACAGACGAGAGAGACGAGAGAGACGAGAGAGACAGACAGAGACGAGACAAGACGAGAGAGACGAGAGAGACGAGAGAGACGAGTGAAAGACGAGAAAGAGACGAGAGAGAGATGAGAGAGAGACGAGAGAGACAGAGAGAGACGGGAGAGAAAGAGAAAGACGAGAGAGACGAGAGAAAGACGAGAGAGACGAGAGAGACAAGAGAGACAGAAGACGAGAGAGACGAAGAGAATACGGCTACAGATAGAACGATCGCCAAGGAAGTTTAAAGATCCGTTCTTTGCTCCGCACCGCGTTTTGTATCTGCCTTTTCTGCTTGTGTCTGGCCTTAGAGGCCTGGCTTGTGTCTGTCTGTGTCTGTCTGTCGTGTCTGTCGTGTCTGTCGTGTCTGTCGTGTATGTCTGTCTTGTGTGTCTGTCTGTATGTCTGTCTCTGTCTGTCCTGTGTTCTGTCTGTCTGTCTGTCGTGTCTGTCTGTGTGTCTGTCTGTGTGTCTGTCTGTGCTGTCTGTGTCTTCTGTCTGTGTCTGTCTGTCTGTCTGTCTGTGCTGTCTGTCTGTCTCTGTGTCTGTCTGTGTGTCCTGTCTGGTCTGTCTGTGTGTCTGTCTGTCTGTGTGTCTGTCTGTGTGTCTGTCTGTCTGTCTGTCTGTCGTGTCTGTCTGTGTGTCTGTGTGTCGTCTGTGTGTCTGTCTGTCGTGTGTGTCCTGTCTGTCTTGTGTCTGTCTGTGTCTCTGTCTGTCTGTCTGTCTGTGTGTCTGTCCTGTGTGTCTATGTCTGTGTCTGTCTGTGTCTGTCTGTCTGTCTGTGTGTCTGTCTGTTCTGTCTCGTCTGTGTGTCTGTCTGTCTGTGTGTCTGTCTGTCGTCTTGTGTCAGTGTGTCTGTCCTGTGTGTCTGTCTGTCTGTCTCTGTGTCTGTCTGTGTGTCTGTCTGTGTGTGTGTCTGTCTGTCTTCTGTCTGTCTGTGTGTCTGTCTGTCTGTGTGTCTGTCTGTGTGTCCTATCTGTCAATCTGTGTGTCTTTCTGTCTGTGTGTCTGTTCTGTGTGTCTGTCTGTCTGTCCTGTCTGTCTGTCTGTCTGTGTGTCTGTCTGTCTCTGTGTGTCTGTCTGTGTCTGTCTGTGTCTGTGTGTCTGTCTGTGTGTCTGTCTGTCTGTCTGTCTGTGTGTCTGTCTGTGTGTCTGTCTGTGTGTCTGTCTGTCTGTCTTGTGTCTGTCTGTGTGTCTGTCTGTGTGTCCTGTGTGTCTGTCTGTTTGTCTTGTGTCTGTCTTGTGTCTGCCTTGTGTCTGTCTTGTGTTTGTCTTGTGTCTGTCTTGTGCCTGCCTTGTGCCTGTCTTGTGTCTGTCTTGTGTCTGTCTTGTGTCAGACTTGTGTCTGCCTTGTGTCTGTCTTGTGTCTGTCTTGTGTCTGGCTTGTGTCTGGCTTGTGTCTGCCTTGTGTCTGTCTTGTGTCTGTCTTGTGTCTGTCTTGTGTCTGCCTTGTGTCTGGCTTGTGTCTGGCTTGTGTCTGTCTTGTGTCTAACTTGTGTCTGTCTTGTGTCTGCCTTGTGCCTGCCTTGTGTCTGCCCCCTCAGTCTTTCCAGTCTGCCTTAACGACATTCAGTTACTTGCCTCTGTGCTCGCATGAAGGCAAAGGTGTACAATGCTGCCCTGTAAGGAGGGAAGTTACATGTGCTGTTAGAGGACCATGGTATTAGATTCAAGAACGCAGCACTCAGCCCGAGTGACTGGGTTGGCATCTTTCTGGCGACTTGAATGCTTTCAGGTCTTCTAAATCCTCCACCTAAGCAGTCGTGCCTGGGGTTTGTCTGGATGGGGCAAGGGTGGAGGTGGGGGGGGGGGTGGGCGTCGGGGGAAATAAAATGGCTGCGTCGACATGGGAGAACGAGACACTAATCACTCCAGAAAACGTTTGCAAAATCTATGTTTATATCAAAACTTAGAGCGCTCTAAATAGACTCCGGTCACACTATAAAAGTGACTGAACGAATTTTGAAAGTTAAGTTACAGTCACATTAGAACGTCATTTGATTTGAAAAAACATCAGGGCTAGGTAACTTCAAACAAAAGTTTTATGTGTTGCTGCAGTGCAGTCTAATCCTATATAGCAGACGATTTTAGCTTTCTGCCTTATTTCCTATCCTAGTTCACATGTTTCCACTTTAAAAATTTTGTTGTTGTAACAAAAGGCCGGCAACTCACCTGGTGCTGTGTGTTTTATGAGGACCGATGCACTTTGACCTTGCAATTTTTTTTGCAAGTTATTTATCAATTCATTCAGTTCATTGTGTGAGTGAATCATTTTCATTGCATCTCTGGCTGTGGCAATCAATGCCAGATAATGTAGTGGTAGTAAATATAATAAATTTGTACTTATGATGCGGTGACGCTCGTAATTGCTACGACAATGGTTATAGTGTTGGTTGTGTAAACGGAGGTAGTAACAGTGATTGTGGTGGCGGTGATGGTAGTGGTGGTAATGGTGGTGGTGGTGGTGGTAGAGGTGGTGATAGCGGTGGTAGTGGCGGTAGAGGTGGCGCTGGTGGTGTTGGTGGTGGTGGTGGTGGTGTTGGCGATGATGGTAGTGGTGGTAGTAATGGTGGTGGTGGTGGTAGTGGTTATAGCGGTGGTGGTAGTTGCGGTGGAGGTGGCGCTGGTGGTGTTGGTGGTGGTGGTGGTTGGGACGGTGGTGGTGGTGGTGGTGGTGGTGGTGGTGGTGGTGGTGGTGGTGGTGGTGGGGGTGGTGGTGGTGGTTGTGGTGGTGGTGGTGGTTTTGTGATAATAGTGGTGGTGGTGGGGGTGGTGGTGGTGGTTGTGGTGGTGGTGGTGGTGGTTTTGTGATAATAGTGGTGGTGGTGGTGGTGGTAGAAGAGGAATACAATGCAATAACTGACAATAATAATGACAGGAGAGAAGGAAGCAGAAAGAAACAACTGTAATTTTGCCGATGTTGGTGCTTGTGTTTGATGGCTTCATCATGGCTTCTGGTTGCTTCATCGTCATAGTCATCGTAATCATGGAAGGCAAGGAAGTGGACAGCAACAGTCAAGCTGCTCTGTCCATTTTGACTTTGGCCAAGCACCATCCTTTCCCATCCGAGCGTCTTGATGCCACGGCCTTCAGAGCGTCTACAGCAGTCCTCAGCACTCCCGGGGTCCTCCGCTTTCCATGGCCAGCACGCCCTGAAAAACGCTGTCCTGAAAACCAACCTCATATAGGAATCATTCCTCCCGCCTCTACACAAACACAATATATGTGAAAAAGCAAGCTTCCACAAGCTTGAATGCTCTTCTTGTGAGAAAGCACGTGATCAGTTTTAGCGATCTTATTCGAGTCCCGTGTGTACACATCCGCGTGAAGATTTGAGAGTACTTGTCTATTTAAAAAAGGCAGTGTCCAAAAATGCAAAATGGCTGAAATGAGGTTCTTATTTCCAGCAGCAAACAACGCGCGCTTTGTCGAACTTCATTGACCACGAGGCATTCTGAAGCCGTCTGAGGAAGCATACAGAAAAAGCCGATGTGAGTTGTTCGCCCACGAAGGAAGTCGCCTTGTTGTTTTTTGCTCTCCAACGAATTTGGTTAAAACCGGTGAACAAGGCAATTGCGCACTTCCTCCCTCGATAGTTTGATTTCGACTCTAGAGAGGGGGGAACGGGAGGGGGAGGGGGACGGGGGGGATTTTCTGTAAAGAAGGAGTCCTTTCTTTTCCCTCTGCTTTTGCAGCAACCTTCTCTGAGCTGTAATTCATCTCGACGTTGGCAGATTTTGCACCGGTACCATTCAGCGTTACTGAGATAATTATTCCCAGTGATGAACACACTGATCTGATTCGAGTCAGGCGGGGATGTTCACAACGTTGCTTCTTGCAGGACCATGCCAAAATTATATCCGTTCCAGGTCACTATTTGCAGGCCTTTGATCTGATTGACAATGCTTGCTTCAACTGTGATACTTTTCCAAGTCGCCGATGTGCATTCACTGTTAATTCCGTCACTGCTGTGTCTGTTTGCATCTGACCAATGGGATGGTACATTTGGAATATGCATGGGCGACATCCGGTTAATTAGAAATGCACAATGTGGTGATTGTGGGTACAAATGAAGTGCGTGGCGGTAAAGACAGACACAGGGGTCTACAGACCAGACGCTGACAGCGGTGTCTCATAGCCTGACGGGAAGAGCGAGGGCGTCCCCTGGTTCAGAGCCTCACGGGAACAGCGAGGAGGTCCCCTGGTTCAGAGCCTGACGGGAACAGCGAGGGGGTCCCCTGGTTCAGAGCCTGACGGGAACAGCGAGGGGGTCCCCTTGTTCAGAGCTTGACGCTCGGTGCGCAACTGCAGTCTGTTTTTCCGCTGCTCTTCATGAAAGCTGAGAGCTCGGTGGATCAATTTTGCCTTCGGGCCATAGTCCTGAATAAAACCCATAGAAAAAGTCCTCCCCGTGACATGATGAGAAATCAAATAAAGCAAAAACCGCCCCTCCGCGGTTGAAAACAACCTTCTGAGATTAATCCGGACGAAAAAAAAAATAAAGAGACGACTTTTAGAGTACAGAAAGAAAGGCAAGACGCACGGATATTGCCAGAACCCCGCCAGCAGACTAATCGTCTGCCAGCCCTTTTTTCATCTAGACCCTGGGAGATTTTCTGGCTTTCTTGCCTTTTTTTCTCAAGCCACCGACTGGTTTGCAAGTCAGGCCAGATTTACGGACTGTGGAACTGGAGACGCAACCCCCTGCCTGTGAAACCTGTCCTGAAGGAAAACTATTCGATTGCCTAAAAGAATGACACTGGAGTACATTTCCATTACTGATCGCCACAGCAATCCGCATTGTCTTTGTCTAAAATGGACCGTTTTTCAAGACCAGTACGGACACGCTGAATTCCATATTCCAGCCCGAGGTCCTTCAATACTCGTCCTTGTCTGCTCGTTGGCGTTTTTTTCTGGCGTCAGCTTTCAACAAGCTCGTAGTCAACACTCCTCTTCAAGGATAAGACAACACACATGATATATTTGGAATGGGACAGCGTTCACCAAATATACCTAAAAATAAGATGAATAAGGGAAAGAGGATGCGATAAGACTGGTTACAATGAGAGAGAGAGAGAGAGAGAGAGAGAGAGAGAGAGAGAGATGTATATACATGTACATGGCTGATTTGAGAGGGGAGAGAGGGGGAAGGGGGGGGAGGGAGTGGATGCGGATGTAAAAGAACAAGTGAACGTTGTCACTGGCGTTGTGACTGCCTGACACGTGGAAATACTAGTAGCAGTTGTAAAGGACGCCATCGGCATTTGTCGTTCTTTGAGCTTCCAGCCGGCAGCAGTCGTCGGTCGCGATCGGTCATGCTTTTGTATGGATGGAACTGTTTTCGGTAGTGGCTTTTTTTTTTCACCGGGTATTCCATCTTCTTCTGCAGCCGGAATGAGTGTGGGTTGCATTCGGGAGCAAATTGCTTGCTGCAGACGACCGAGTATAATGTTTGCACAAAATGTGCACGGCATGTTCGTACAAAGTACATCCACTGGCGGTTTAATGATGGGTCCCGTGGAAATCTATGCACCCCCACGCCATCTGAGTTTCTCAAAGAAGATTCAGCAACTGCGCCATCAGCGCAATATCATTTCCTCTTCAGTGAAACAGTTGGTGTATACACACACTGCTCGTGGAAACGGCATTGGCAGAATCCATGTACGTGGCGTCACTCCGTTTGGCGCGCGAATTTCGATTTTTCCATGCAAGGTTTTCAACAATTAATTAATTACAAATTGGAACTGATATTTTCAGCCAAATGAACTCAGTGATGGATTTACCTCTCAATGATTTTGCCTGCGGGCTTTCCTAGATCTTTAACTAACGAGTTTGGGATAAGCAATGACATGGATCGATTCAGACCAAAGTATGGCGAAGCAAAAAGAGAACTCGAAGGAAACGTGAAGAAACACAAATGGCCCATGGTCAGGGACGGACGACAACAACGCGGCCAACTGGACTGTACATGTATGGGCATGGCATAGATGTTCTTGTAGTCAGAACGCTGAGAATCAGATACCTTTTTCAAAGCGGGGTCTAAAATTCTTTCTCGAAGAGTCCATTACGATAAAAACGTGTAAAATGTGCCATATTAAAGTGATTCTCTTGCCGGGAGTGTAGTCACACCACGAATACATCTTTTTGACGGAAGTTTGTTATTCGTCCAGTGCACTCTGTATTCAAGGAAACGTCACAAAGGGAAACGCAAGTGTATCGCCTTGTGGCGAGTCTTCCGTGTCCACGGGGCAAAATGGAATCGGTCTCAAGTGCGTCTCCTACGATGCCAGGATATCTGTGTGCAAAATCCGGTCCTTGCGCCATTCGTATCTTCCTTACGCCTTCGCTGGTGTGTGTGTTGCAATCGTCCTCTCTCTGGGCAAGGAGCAAAGCGATGAAGTTCTTCAGATCACAGCGATCTGCGACAATAGCTCTTTGCATTTCTCGTGCATTACTTTTTACAAAGCCTTGTGTGCGTAGACTCGGTGTGCCGTTCCTGTGCATACCTGAGTGGTCAGTGCGAACTTGCCTTGGCCTCAAGGAGATCTTTCTTCGGGATAATGTATTTGCTTCTCCTTTGTAAGATCCTTCCCGACAGCCTGAGGGCGACCTATTTCAACACATTTCTGTTCCAGGCTATCTTTGTCCAACATCACACTTTTACCTTGAGGTTTTGTAGGCATTGTCCCAGCCGTAATGAATATATAACCATGTACGTTCTTTTCTTGCCAGAGCAAGTTCTGATCAGAGAAGTTATCGACTCCACCTTTGTTTTCAAGCCAAAGAATTTCTAAACAGTATTGTAGTTTCATGGTCCGCATCCTTTCATTCTGCCTGAGGACTGTCAGACAAAACGAACACTTCCTTGGAATCGCAATTGCCCTCCAGAGCTCCTGGAAACTGACGACGGGCTTCATTGTTCTGTATCTGAAGCCTGTAGGTTGGGAAAGCCTTGGGCAGCGCACAGTCCAGACCGCAGGCATCGGCCATGGAAAAATCTCGTCTGAGAGATCAGGGGGGAAGAAGCTGGAATCGATAGTTTTTATTCTCTGCTGATTCGAGTTAACAGGACGCGGCAGATATTGCTTCAATCGCACCATTTGAAAGATCTGCAGAGCGTCTAACGTGCTTAAAGCTTTTCGGTTTTCAGTCTCGGAGAAAATTAGAAATGTGAAGTGTGGTTGGGAGCAACATGCGTGAAAGTTCAGGGTTTTTTGAATGATAATCAATAGAACTTGCCAATTCAATTCAATTCAGTTATTTCATTTAACGAGGATATACACTTGTACAATGAAAGTCCATCTTCAAGGGGCCCTCCAATTAAAATATTGTGACTAGAAGAATGTGAACTCTAACTATATCTCTCTTTTCTATCTTTTTCTTTCTCCTTTTCTCTCTTTATCTCTCTCTTTCTCTCTCTCTGTCTCTCTCTCTATCTTTCTCTCTCTCTCTCTCTCTCTCTCTCATAAATGCGAAGTGAAGCATGCTCAAGCGTGATATAAGAGAGGAATTCGCTCTTGACTTACTCTCCGTCACGAGCAATTGCTGGATTTACGCAGGCGTAGCCGATACGTCTTGACTAAAGTCTCATAGGTGCACAGCAATGTGTTGACTGAGTAGAAACTACAAGCGTGATGACCTCTGTGACTAAAGTCTCATAGGTGCACAGCAATGTGTTGACTGAGTAGAAACTACAAGCGTGATGACCTTTGAGACTAAAGTCTCATAGGTACACAGACGTTTGTTGACTGAGCTGAAACTGCAAGGTTGATTACCTCTGTGGAAGTCGATAGAAGGCTTTAGACACTTTTTTATTATACATAATTTATAACAGCTTTTATTCGGGAACATACAAAGACATAATGCATCAACTGCTTATCGCACGTATGTGCACGTCATGTCAGCTAACGTCAAATGAGAATAACCTCACCGCGTAAAGAGAGCAATCATCCCGTTATAAAATCTTCATCTTTCTTGACGGATACTTGTTTTACAACCCCTAATGCACATGTATAGGGCCAGCTTTTGCAGACGAGACTCCTGCCTCTCATGCTGCCAAACCACGACATCAGCTCACAAAACGTCGCTTCCACAATGTTAGGTCCTGCTTCCTCCGACCAGATACCCGTGTCTCGGCCTGCCCCGCTCGTGCTTTCTCCGGGAAAGCTTTGAAAACAGATTTGTCAAGACCAGCCTATCTCGTCGTAGCACTGGCGACCTAGCACTGGCGACGTAGCACTGACGACGTAGCACTGGCGACCTAGCACTGGCGACGTAGCACTGGCGACCTAGCACTGGCGACGTAGCACTGGCGACGTAGCACTGGCGACGTAGCACTGGCGACGTAGCACTGGCGACCTAGCACTGGCGACGTAGCACTGGCGACCTAGCACTGGCGACGTAACGTGGCGACGTAGCACTGGCGACGTAGCACTGGCGACCTAGCACTGGCGACGTAGCACTGGCGACGTAGCACTGGCGACCTAGCACTGGCGACGTAGCACTGGCGACCTAGCACTGGCGACGTAGCACTGGCGACGTAGCACTGGCGACGTAGCACTGGCGACGTAGCACTGGCGACGTAGCACTGACGACGTAGCACTGACGACGTAGCACTGACGACGTAGCACTGACGACGTAGCACTGGCGACGTAGCACTGGCGACGTAGCACTGACGACGTAGCACTGGCGACGTAGCACTGACGACCTAGCACTGGCGACGTAGCACTGGCGACGTAGTACTGACGACGTAGCACTGACGACGTAGTACTGACGATCTAGCACTGGCGTCGTAGCACTGGCGACGTAGCACTGGCGACGTAGCACTGGCGTCGTAGCACTGGCGACGTAGCACTGGCGACGTAGCACTGGCGACGTAGCACTGACGACGTAGCACTGACGACGTAGCACTGGCGACGTAGCACTGGCGACGTAGCACTGACGACGTAGCACTGGCGACGTAGCACTGACGACGTAGCACTGGCGACGTAGCACTGACGACGTAGCACTGGCGACCTAGCACTGGCGACGTAGCACTGGCGACCTAGCACTGGCGACGTAGCACTGGCGACGTAGCACTGGCGACGTAGCACTGACGACGTAGCACTGGCGACGTAGCACTGGCGACGTAGCACTGACGGGAAGATAACAGACTGTGGAAGCAAAGCATCACAGCCTCGTTGTAGGCCTACTGGACACAGCCGCAGCCTTTATCTGTCACCAACTTTATTGCACATTTGAGTTTTGTTAGCAGTCTCGCAGTCGTCGACATCGATGAAATCCATGTCCTGCGGCAGAGAGTGTTACTGTTATTGATGCACGGATCACATCATCCGTATCCAAAACAGGCCACAGCTATGTGCGGTCTGTCATCTTTCTTTTGGAATAGTTTGTTCCTGGTGCTTTTTTTAAAACAAAATGTTTCCTTCCAGGATCATGTACTTGTCCACACAAAAAGGGTTATTAAGGTAAAAAGGTAAGATGGCGCCGGTTGGTCAGGGCGACAAGATGATGGCTCTTGTGTGTGTGTGTAATGTATTAGGAGGCTTATTGGTGTAACTTTTTCTTTGGAAACTTCTCGCTTGCATTATCCTGTCTATACATGTATCCGATATATTATCGAATGCTTGCCTTCGGCATGTGTGTTAATCCATGAGCTGAATTCCTTTGAAGGCATCACAACCAGATGGATTAGAAGATATCAAACCTATTCTTAATTGGCCAAAAATATGGTCTACAAGAGAGAGTTCGAATCATAACTTTGATTATGGCTTTTGTTCCTCATTAATGTGGCATTTTTAGAACATATTTAGTGCAGATGAATATCACGCCTATTTGCAGCGGAAAGTAAGTTGCTGGTTGCAGAGTGCACTTATCCCTGCCATGCAGCTGCACTTCTGTGCTGCAAGTACAGGTGCTACTACAGCAACCAAGCACGTGCAGTGGCAGGTGTTTTGGTTGACTTTTAGTGCACGGGAGACACGGACCAGACGACGGCTGCAAAGTAGGAAAAAAGCTGTTAAAAGCGTCTGAACACAGACAAGCTTATCTGGCAATGTCTATATACCTTATCAACATATTTTTCCCTCTGTGTGTGTGTGTGTGTGTGTGTGTGTGTGTGTGTGTGTGTCTGTGTGTGTGTCTGTGTGTGCGAACGTTTGTGTGTGTGTGTGTGTGTGTGTGTGTGTGTGCGTGTGTGTGCGAGCGTTTGTGTGTGTGTGTGTGTGTGTGTGTGTGTGTGTGTGTGTGTGCGTGCGTGTGCGAGCGTTTGTGTGTGTGTAAATGCGTACGCGTGAGTAAGTATGTATGTATAATAAACTTGTCTTGCGCGCACCTTCAGCCCAAAGGCTGCCCTCTGGTGACAAGAGTCTTGATGACAGATTGTGTCAGGTGTTTCCTAATCTTGCTAATGTTTAGAATGTGGAAACTGCATATCCGGCACACATTTGAAATGTGGCAGGAGAAGTCCATCTCAGGGTGAAACACCACACCGATATTGCGATTTGTGTTTGCCGGAGTAACAATGGAGTGACCAGTCTGCACACTGACCTGGTCCCTCTTCTGAACCTGGTGGCGGGACACCAGAAGGAGAAACTCTGTCTTGACATCATTCAGCTTCAGCAGATTCGATGACATCAACTTCCTGATGCCAGTGACACACGTGTGCAGTCGCCGCACTGATGTTGCGGTTTGATCACATTACAATGACGTAGTGCTGGTTGTCGTCAGAGTACACGTGGAACAGGATTTCATGCTGCCTCATGATATCTGCAGCAGGCAGGATGTCGATGGTGGAGAGCAGCGGTCCGAAGACGGAGCGCCATAGCACATCGCACCTCAGGATCTCTGGTGGTGACGTGGCGTTGTTCACTCGCACGCACTGCATGCGCTCACTGAGATAGGATCTAAATCATATTAGCGCCATCCCCTTGATTCCAGCCCTGTGTTCCAGTCTCGTCAACAGGAACTAGTTGTCAACTGTGTCGAAAGCTGCAGAGAGATCTAACATGGTCAGCAGTATGAACTTCCTTTCGTCCATTGCCATAGTGACGTCATGACGGATTTTGATGAGCGCCGTCTCCGTGTTGTGTTGCGGTCTGTAAGCTGACTGGAATGGTTCAATGAGACAATATTTAGAACGGTGTTGTGAGCCTGCTTGCAATCACTTTTTCCAACACTTTGGAGAGAAAGGCAAGAATAGACACAGGACACAGTATCAGGTTCGCAGACGCAATAAGCTCCTCGAAACAAACAGCTGTTGGGTCACTGGAATGGTTACAATGAATGTCCCCTAACAGCAGGAGTATCGGGGTGCAAGTACTTCCTCGTTGAGCAGGGGGCTCAACTCTGCCAACAAGTCCAGGCGTTGTGGGGACGATGGAGGACCACGATGCCAAACACCGCCCCACTGTGTTGCGCTGTCGCTCCAAGCAACTCAATACTAGCGTAGGTGTTGAAGTAAACATGTTTGACATCAAGCGATGCCTTGTAGATTAGGGTAACGCCTCCACCCTTTGTCGCTCTCCTGTTGACATGTAGGATGTAATCGCTCTCAGACATTAAGCCACGTATAACTGACAATCAGAGGGCACCAGCCATGTTTCTACTCCAGCAAGGACGTAAATGTCGTTTTCCAGGATATGGGCGTGGATGACGTCGACTTTTGATCTCACAGATCGGGCATTTAGGAGGCAGGTGTTAACGGCTCTGAGATGAGGTTCCCCGAGTCGTCATTTAGTTCGTGAGGTCCTGGACCGTTATCAAATTCAGGTAGTCGACACCTGCAGGTGTCCAAGAAGCCTTGCGGCTAATGAGACTGCTGCGATTGGCTTGAAGTCCCACCGGTACAAGTGTGCGACTCAGACACCCTCTGGACCCACGCTTTGTGGGGAAAATCATCGCGATGCCAGGTTGGTAAATATGCGTCCATACCTTATTCTCCAAACGGTAAAGTTGGCGTTTCTGACGTCGAAAAGATTGCCACGTTCGTACGCGTGCATCGTGTGTCGGGCTTCGTGTGAAGTCTTCTTCACGCCGGTAGGAAGAATGCCTCAGCTACAGGAACACACACATGCTTCATATGAATCCTTCGGGATGTCCTTGTTCAGGGAATGTTTTGCAATTTGGTTACTATTATCCGTAAATATACTCCTAAACAAATGGAGGGCAACTATCCATTCTGAACCACAGAGTTTCGATTTTTTAATTGATACACGCTGCCTCACAGGGCGTGAACAGTCCTCATTCAAGTGTGTGCACATGTGTGTGTGTGTGTGTGTGTGCACATGTGTGTGTGTGCGTGTGCGTGTGCAAATGTGTGTGTGTGTGTGCGTGTTTGCGCGCGCGCGTGTGCGTGCGTGTGTGTGCGTGTGCGTTTATATACATGCGTGCGTGTGCGTGTGTGTGAGTGTGCGCGTGCGTGCGTGCGTGTGCGTGTGTGCGCGCGTGTGTGTGCGTGTGCTCGCGTGTGCGTGCGGGTGCGTGTGTGTTTATATGTGCGTGCGTGTGCGTGTGTGTGTGTGCGCGTGCGTTCGTGCGTTCGTGTGTGTGTGCATGTGTGTGTGTGTGCACGCGTGTGTGTGTGTGTGAGTGTTTTCCAAATTAGGCTATCTGTTTATGTTTTGCTCTTTTCGCGACAAAAAACTGAGAGGCAGGCAGTGCTGATTACGCGTGCAGGGAAAGAGAGGTGGAAGGTGCTTCAGAGAGGCGGGAATAGCGGAGACTCCAGCCCACACTTTCACAGCAGCTTACGTCAGACGCTGTAGCAGCTCTGACATTTCGTCACAAATGCAGAAAATTAGCGTTGAAAGCTAAAAACTAGCGCCAACAGACCTTTGAAGAAAAATGAGCTTTGCGAGTTGATAAACCTTTAGCGGTGGGGAAATGTCATATGGAATAGGTAACCTATTTAGGGATGTGCAGTGCAAAGAAAAGAGAAACTCAGCTTGAGGCGTTTGGAGGAAAGAAATCGAGACAAAAAAGTGACAGGGACACATAAATAAGTCAACGCTTAATCAGTCACATGCCTTTGAAATAAGCGGATGCGAGTACCTGGGGGCCCATGGCAGCGCTAGTTCACTCAAGGCTGGTCTTTGAACAGGAATGGCTTGCTCTGCTTCCTCTTGGCGCAGTCCGCCTTCCTCCAGGGCGGGCGCTAATGGCAGACTTTCCCCCACGGACAGTCTCCGCTTTTTCTCCCACAGCTCTTTCTTGCCACACATTCAAATGCAGATACCGGCTTTTCGACTGAAGAAAAACTTTAGCATCAGCGTGAAGATGGCGCTGAGGTAAGATACAATCACGCTCATTACAGGCTACCTGGCCCTCAGAACGGTCCAAGATATTGACATCGAAAAAATGTAGGTGCCTCAGGCGATGGTCCTTAGATTCTGCTCTCTGAAATGATTTTTCCCTCCAATTTAT
>JAWQFJ010030906.1:27500-44258 GCA_034096865.1 Theodoxus fluviatilis
ACACACGGCTACATTACACACACAGGGCTACATTATACACACGGGGCTGCATTATACACACGGGGCTGCATTATATACACAGGGCTACATTATACACACGGGGCTACATTACACACACGGGGCTACATTATATACACGGGGCTACTTTTTACACACGGGGCTGCATTATACACACGGGGCTACATTATACACACGGGGCTACATTATATACACGGGGCTACATTATACACACGGGGCTACATTATACACACGGGGCTGCATTATACACACGGGGCTACATTATACACACGGGGCTACATTACACACACGGGGCTACATTATATACACGGGGCTACATTATATACACGGGGCTACATTATATACACGGGGCTACAGTATACACACGGGGCTACAGTATACACACGGGCTGCATTATACACACGGGGTTACATTATACACACGGGGCTACATTACACACACGGGGCTACATTATATACACGGGGCTACATTATACACACAGGGCTGCATTATACACACAGGGCTGCATTATACACACGGGGCTACATTACACACACGGGGCTACATTATACACACGGGGCTACATTACACACACGGGGCTACATTATATGCACGGGGCTACATTATACACACGGGGCTGCATTATACACACATGGCTGCATTATACACACGGGGCTACATTACACACACGGGGCTGCATTATACACACGGGGCTACATTACACACACGGGGCTACATTATATACACGGGGCTACATTATACACACGGGGCTGCATTATACACACAGGGCTGCATTATACACACAGGGCTACATTATACACACGGGGCTACGTTACACACACGGGGCTACATTATATACGCATGGCTACATTACACACACTTGGATACATTACACACACGGGGCTACATTATACACATGGGGATACATTATACACACGGGGCTGCATTATACACACGGGGCTACATTATACACACGGGGCTACATTATACACACACGGGGCTACATTATACACACAGGGCTACATTACACACACGGGGCTGCATTATACACACGGGGCTACATTACACACACGGGGCTACATTATACACACGGGGCTACATTATACACACGGGGCTACATTATACACACGGGGCTGCATTATATACACGGGGCTACATTATACACACGGGGCTACAATATACACACGGGGCTACATTATACACACACGGGGCTACATTATACACACAGGGCTACATTACACACACGGGGCTGCATTATACACACGCGGCTACATTATACACACGGGGCTACATTATACACACAGGGCTACATTACACACACGGGGCTGCATTATACACACGGGGCTACATTATACACACGGGGCTACATTATACACACGGGGCTGCATTATACACACGGGGCTACATTATACACACGGGGCTACATTATGCACACGGGGCTACAGGTACAATGGAACTACAAAGTACACAACATCGCAGTCGCCCATTTCTAAATGACCTACAGACCTTAACATGAGAATCCCATGTGGCGTGACATGTTTGCATTTCCAGTAAATATCTGAAGGTCCTACATTTCCGCAGGGTTTTACCTACCAAGTGTCATTAAGGCTGTGACATTTCGTCGGGAGCAAGTTTAATGTGACATTTCGTCTGGAGCAAATTTAATGTGACATTTCGTCTGGAGCAAGTTTAATGTGACATTTCGTCTGGAGCAAGTTTAATGTGACATTTTGTCTGAAGCAAATTTAATGTGACATTTCGTCTGGAGCAAGTTTAATGTGACATTTTGTCTGAAGCAAGTTTAATGTGACATTTCGTCTGGAGCAAGTTAGGCCTCAGGGTCACCTAGACGGAACATACCAAATTGTGTCGTCGGTCATTTGCTCAGATTTCATCCAAATTCAACCAAATTTGGTCAGTATGTAGGAAATTGAGAGTAAATTTAGGAAATCTAAGTTTAAAAAACTGAGTTGTATTGAGACTCAGTCTAAGATATGATATCTGAAAAATCTTGATTTTTTAACGGTACCTACCATTGGGACACAACACTTTCACACACGGATCATGAACACTCGTTGCACTCTACAAATCTTTGTATCTATGTCATATGTGTGTCCTAAGCCTCTAGCTTTGGAATGCAAGCAATACAACTCTTTTTATCAGAACAGTCCCATTTTTTTAAGTGTCCAAATTGTGTCTACCACAACAATTATCATGCACTCATAGCTGCAAAAAGAGAGGCTCATGCCATAGCCTTTGTAATGTAGTGCATGCACACAAAATGTGAAGAAGATATATTTATAAACAAGAAAGTTACAGTGTCCCAAGTGGCAAAACATAGTCGATTTTCGGAGAAACTCGCATCCAAAACCAAGAGTAGAAAAATGGAAATACTCACTACACCATGTGTTTGCTGCCTAGTACCCTCCTCTCTGATATGGATTGCCTTCCATCTGAGCTAGTTCTTCTTCCCTGCCCAATCTCCTCAATTGCTGTGCCCTCCTGAACTCTTTGGAGGCCTTGGCAGCTTGGCGT
Source organism: Theodoxus fluviatilis (assembly GCA_034096865.1). Classification (NCBI taxonomy): domain Eukaryota; kingdom Metazoa; phylum Mollusca; class Gastropoda; order Cycloneritida; family Neritidae; genus Theodoxus; species Theodoxus fluviatilis. The sequence continues at coordinate 30,033 of JAWQFJ010030906.1, forward strand.
TCAGCTGGCAGGATCCAAAGAGTGTCCTTGTCCTCAATGAAGCGAAGAGTGAAAGATCCTTCTGTGATGTCCATCTCCTGGAGGATGTCCTTGATTCTGCCTGCCCCATCATTGAAAAGGCAGACAGCAAGTCCAACAGCAGTCTCCACAGTTTGCAGGCCATACAGTTTGGTCTTGGGACAATATTTCCAGATTAGATTGTTCACACTCTCATTTGCAATCTAAGTGAGTCCGTCGAGGCACCGCCGAAGACGATCACGGTATGTCATATCTTTGAAGATTGGCTTGATTACATTCATCACAGCCATTGGGATGTTATTTGAATGTTTGAAGTCTTTCTCAATTGGGTACAGGCAGGAACTCTTCTTCTTACTTGGAGAGGGTGTGAACATCTTCTTCGTACTAGAAGTGGGCGTGGCACCAGAACTTTCATCCACTTCAACATTTGAATCAGAATAATCATTTCTACTCGTCGATCGTACACCACTGCCACGTTTTATATTCATGAACTGATTACCAGAAAACTTACGCTATTTTGTCCGCTTCTTGCTGTGATACTTCTTGTCACAAGGCATTTTTGCAACTTATCAAAGAAGAATGTGCTAATCACAGATTATAAACACTGAATTTCACCAAAATGTGTTCAAAAGTTTCCTCCTCAGACCCGAAAGGAAATTACAATTACGTTCAGGCAGTGGTAGTTACTTCCCTTTATTGCTTTGTGCAAGGGAGTGGCTCATTATTTGAAGCAGTGATATAAATAGTAAAAATAAAGCAACCAAGGTGGAATTGACATTTTGACAGCAAAAATAGCTGCCCAGCAACCTAGTTACCCCCTAGAAAAACCTAGATTGTGAAAAAATGACTGAACTTATGCAAAGAAAATCAACTGTGTGTAAAATACTATCATTTTTCTATACAAAAACACCACACATGTATGGGTGTGTGAAAATCAATATTTTGACAATTTTCTAAGTGATCCTGTGACATTTTGTCTGGTGCAAGTTTAATGCGACATTTCGTCAGACTAACAAACAGTCTAGGTTTCTGAAGCGTTGAATATAACGTTCCTCACGTCAGTAACCAAAGTAAAGACGTCATTTGGGTGAAATCTGAAACAGTGATTGCAAAGCACAGAACAGTGAAAACTAATGTATTGCCATCACGACTGCAGTGTCTTTCGCAACAAGCAGAAGGTCAGATGGACGGCCTACTTCTATATTCAAAACACATCTTGCGTTATCTTCTCGTATTTCGTCTACGAATAGTTAATTCAAGCAACAGCGGTCACGAAACAATGGACCTATATAAAAGAAAAGAGGCTGACACCCAACTGCAGGTGGGATATGTTGGTGCCGGACTCATTAGTAGAACCAGCCGTGACAGACAGGACGATTCCTCCCTTTTGCTTCCTCACGTCTTCACGCAACGGCGCTGTGTGACCTTTTCCTAAAGGCCACGATGCCGCCTGCCATGACTGGGTCGAGTTCTTGGCCAGAACTTCATGGAAGGAACGATTTTTTAATTCAAACTGAAGGACGCAGACAAATGCAAATGTTCATGAAGTCGTGCTTGTCAACTGGAATCGAGTTACTTAAGCTCCATCAAGGCTGAACATGTAAGGCACGTAGAGGACAAAAAGTATATTGAGAAACGGACCTTCGACCGACGGGAAAACTTGTAGTTGAAAAAGACAATTTACACGACCAGTTCAACACAATTAACACCTTTTCGTAGATACATGCACACGCGCGCTTCCGTGCACATACATGCACACATTCACGCGCACACACTCATGCGGACGAACATACTCACACGTAAACGGATACGCACATACACAGACACGAGACAGCATGCAGAAACTCATACAATTGCATAGTCATGTGCACACAAATATGCACACTTACATTGTACCCTCGTGAACGCCATCATTTGTGTACACCAGCACGCACGCACACACGCTCACACGCACACACACACACACACACACACACACACGAACTCACTCACGCACGCACACACGCACGCACACAAACATACGCGCGCACACACGCACACACAGACACACACACATCACATCGTAAATGTTTATACACCTTAACTGACAAGTTACTCACTACGTGTAGGTCGTACAGGTTTGAATCCCTACTTCACTGCTGCCTTCGTCAACATGAACGAGAGCAGGCAAAACGGTGAGTTCACACACACAAACAAACTCCTCCTATAATGATGAAGGTGACATTTGGCTTTTGGAGATCAATAGACCGATCCGATTGTGTTAGATCATATTCGGCATCACATAATTTAATGACTACACAAACATTTCAGGACAAAAAAACACTCGATCCCTCCGGGCATGGAGCTAATATACTGTGAGAATCTGACACGTCGGCAACGCCGTTGTTTAGCTCGTAGTTGGGCTTCTTACTCTCTAATCAACTTTATAATAGGTTGCACAAACGGTTGCAAATGGTGCTTGGGTTTTCTGCGTCGAGACTAAATCCGACACCACAAAACCTTTGAACTTTAAGACTGGATCAGACGGCTTATAAACGCCGCCTCTTCCGACTGCCTGCAGAAGACATGCAGGCGCTCTACGCAACTGTCCTCGTAATGTTCCCACCCGACCCTTTCCAAGCAGGTATGAAGACTGTCTGGTCCATCTTCCAATAGTCTGCCTACAAAGAACTCTCTCTCTAGATATATATCTCTATCTCTCTCTATCTATCTATCTATCTCTCTATCTTTCTCTCTCTCTCTATCTCTCTCTCTATCTTTCTCTCTCTCTATCTCTCTCTATCTCTCTCTCTATCTTTCTCTCTCTCTATCTCTCTCTCTATCTCTCTCTATCTCTCTCTATCTCTATCTCTCTCTATCTCTCTCTTTTTCTTCTCTCTATCTATACATCTATATCTCGCTGTCTCTCTCTCTCTTTCTCTCTCTTTCTCTCTCTTTCTCTCTCTTTCTCTCTCTTTCTCTCTCTCTGTCTTTGTCTCCGTGTCTGTCTCTCCCTTTATCTTTCTCTCTCTCCCTCCCTCCCTCCCTCTCTCTCTCTCTCTCTCTCTCTCTCTCTCTCCAGAAACGAATGTACGACGAGATTCCACTTCTTACAAAACGTTCTTATGAACTGAAGAGTTTCACGAAGAAATTGCTGCAACGCTGGAGGTGGTAGCAATGCTGGCGGAGAGAGCTCGTTCATGTCACCTGACACGCGTATTTCTTCTTTGTCTTCTATTTTCCTGAAAGTCCCTGTCTCCTGAAAGCCTCCTATCACCCCGTCATACTTAGTTGACGTTTGCTGTGCGCTAAACATTATTTCCTTCTCACGGCGCAATACAGGCAATCTCTTATATTTCCTCTCCTCTCCTCAACTACGCTGACTTTCTCGGTGCAGGAAAGCACATCTCACAGTCTCAGCTTGAGAAGTGGGACGGCAGGCTGTCTAGACTTGAGAAAGTTTAAGTTTTGTTTTTCAACACACTTCATGGAATAGCATCCCCAAAGAGTGGGTGCCTGAAGCTTGGGAGAAGGGGGGGGGGGGGGGGGGGGCGGGGGAAGGGGTTGAATAGCAGCGGGAGGAAAGGGCGAGAGGAGAATAGGATGAGAGAGGAGACAAAAAGAAATGAGACGGAAGCCTTTTAATGGACACAGGGTGAAGCTTGCATGGGAAGGGGTGCTACCCTGAGGACACAATCTCGGTGGTGCCACCTGTGGCCCAAGGGAAAAAGAACAGAAGTGAAGAAGGCACTGGTCTAGGAGACGGCTTGGGGTCCTGCTGTGTGTTCCCTTGCCAGGAACTGCTCTCGAAGACGCAAGAACGGACAGAGGGGGGCGCTACGTTGACTTGCTGCCGAGGTATTAAATGTGTTGCTAATCTTACGCCGTGTATGTGCGTGTATTGTTGTTCTTACCTCTCCCTAACCCCTCTCCCTCCCCCTTCCCCCTCCCCCTCCCCTCTCCCTCCTCCTCCCTCCGCCCTCCCCCTCTCCCTCTCCCTCCCTCTTCCCCCTCCTCCATCCCCTCTCCCTCCTCCCCCCTCCTCCATCTCCTATCCCTCCTCCCCCCTACCCTCTCCCTCCTCCCCCTCCCCCCTACCACCTCCGCCCTTCCCCTCCCTCTCCCCCCTCCCCCCTCCTCCCTCCTTCCCCTCCCCCTTCCCCTCCTTCCTCCTCCCCCCTCCCCCCTCCGCGCTCCCCCTCCCCCCTCCTCCCCTCTCCCCTCTCCAACTCCTCCCCCCTCTTCCCCCTTCCTCCTTCCCCCTCCCCCCTCCTTCCTCCTCCTCCCTCCGCCCTCCCCCTCCTCTCTCCTCCCTCCTCTCCCCTCCCCCTCCTCTCTCCTCCCTCCTCCCCCCTCCCCCCTCTCCCTCGAACCTCCTCCCTCCCTCATTCTCCCTCCCCCCCTCCCCCTCCCCCTCTCCCTTTTTCCTTTACCTCCCTTTCTGCTAGACCCCTTTTCTTGTTTCATTTCCTCAAATGTTTTATGTCGCTGTTACTGTTCATTTTCCTCATTGGCCCAATTAATACGGAAAGTTGCAGGCGAAACGATTAAAGTCAAATCCGTACAGAGCGATCAGATGTCGATGTAAGTAAGCAATCATGTGCTATGGCAGAGAGGGAGAATTAGAGCAAACGTTTTCATACGGTGCCGGGGAACGCTCTGCCGATGTTGTTGCCATGGTTACCAGAGGAACAGGCGGGAGCTGCACACGACCGCCTTCTCATCAAAAAGAGGGACGCGAGATGGAAGGAAAATAATCGCAAGGCATACTTCGAAAATCGCACGCTGCTTCAGCTCTCTAATCCTGAATCTGTTTATGCGGCACAAATTCAGCGCAAGCTGTGTTACGTTGCAAAAACTGGATATGCAGAGGAGCAGCTGGGGTTGCTGGTGAGGTGGAGTGACATTTCAATACTTCCTCGAAGTTGTCACTGCAGCCAACCCATTACAATGAGTATCTAAATGCAAGTGAAACAGACTTCGTGTATGCAATGTTTCAGAGCTTTCCCCTGGCGACTGCCTGGCGTACACAGAGTATGTCTGCATGGACGCTGTGTAGAGCCGTGCATCCATCGTAGCTGCCCCAGCATCAGCATCCAGCACCGTCGCTCTTGAAGGTACAGCGTCGTCTGGTCGTTTGTCATTTGTGTCTTGAGTGGAGTGGGCTCTCACATCACGCCTGGTATTCTCTTTGATGCGGAGGCCCTTGATGCGGAGAGATACATCATGGATGATGTTTTGCCCGGGCAACCCGCGAGGAAGATAGCTGCATTCCGTCATGTTTTGAGGAGAAAAACGCATGATAAAGCCCTACTCAGCCTACACCAGTACTACCCGCGGAAAGTGACTATCGCCTCCATTGCTACAGTACTGCAGGAGGACCGTGGGAATTATGACCTGCGCCCACCATGTCTTATAAAGATATTGACAATAATAACAAACTTTACAAAATGATAATAAGGTCAAAAGTTGATGAGAAGGGAGATTTAGTTTGCCTTTTTCTTCTCTTTTTTGTCTTGTATAATGTTTGCCCCTGGTGGCCTCTCTCAGCTGAGTTGCGTGTGTTATTTGAAATGTCAAGTGATGCTGTGCAAAATGTGTCGCCTATCTGCTTGAAATGCGTCATCACTTCCCATCTTGCTACTTGTACACTCGTAGAAAGGTTTGCTGTGAAGAAGGAAAAACAACCCTCATATTTCAGTTCTCATGCTCACTCTCGAACAATCGATTTTCTAACAGTCACCCTTCCTCAGATGTGCACCCTCTCAATCCCATCCTCCAATCCCTAAACCACCCCCCCACCCCACCCCCCCACCCACCCCCACCTCTCCCGCGATGCCCTTCCTGACCCCAGCTGTTACATATCGTTTCTCTCAATCCCTTTCTGCCTCTCCGTGTTCAAGTATCGCATAAACAAGAGATCGAGTTTCAAATAGTCACAGATTTAGAATTGCGAGTTTGGAGAAAAAATGTCCAAAACACTCTCGAGACTTTGCTCCGATAAAAAACGCAAAATCTCCTTGACTGTGATGAACGACATCGGATCCAGCGGAGACCACGGCATCGACTGGAGTGCCTGGTGGCAGACTACCCTCTCCTGAGGCTCGAGGAAAAAACGGATGTTGGAAACCCGCGCCCTTTGTTCCCATTTCCTGTGCAGGATGGCGTCTTGAGATGTTCTCTCCTGTCGTACGCAATTTGACGTCACGGAACAGTATTCCTGTCATCTGCCTTTCTGGTACGCCTATCTAAATTTGAAATTTTGTACAGGGCAATAGCACTGACATTTTCTACAGTACTGAAAAAATGTAGAATTTTATAAAATAGGAAATGCTGCTCAGGCAAGAATCAACTGCGCTTAATTTTTTTTGCTGAAATCTGTCCCTACAATTCTGGTAGTGCCTTTTCGCGATATGTGTGCCAATGTGCCTGTGTGTGCAGACATGCTCCCCTGAGTCACCACGCGTGTTCGCACTGCACGTCTGAGAATTGACGTAAAGTCGCGTGTGTGACCGCATGGATGCGTGTGTATTGTGGGAGCGTGTGTGTGATGATGTGAATGAGCGCGCGTTTGGATTTTTGTTAGCGTATTTCTTCATTTGTGCGCGCACGTGTATCCTACTGTGCAGAATCGCCGCAGCGATTTCTCACGTACTTATTAACGGTGAGTATTTGTAGGCTCTTTGAAAGAGTACCTTACTCTACAGGAAATACTTACGGCTCGGTTTAATACCTCATACTCTATCCCTGTTTGCTCAGCAGTACAGTTAGGGATAATGCGAAATTGTTCCGTACAAACAAGCTTCTTTTTGTATTACAGTACCATTACTTATAAATCTACCGCAAGGCTGAGGCTATATGAACCGCCATTATCATATAGACCACATTGTCCTCGCACTTTCGGAGCCTGCTTCAGTTGCACTCACATAGGTGACCGCATGAAGTGTTTGCGTGCCACTGGGAGCAATGATTTAGCACGGGTCAATTCCTCAGAGTATGGCATGCTGGGCCTGCAGATCCTTCCTCCGTATCCACGCAGCATCAGCAGTGCATTGAGGGACACCGCGTTGGTAACTCATTCCAAACGACCAAACTTCTCCATAGATTACAGCACAATTCTCGTAAAACTTTTTGGATCGCCTTGTCATGGGCGATCAAGACATGCTCATCTCAAAACCGAGACAGGAATCCTTCCGGCAGAGATTTATCTTTCTGGACCGATGTTGCCTCCGCGGGGAAGGCGTACTTTATGTGCGGCCTTTTCTGCATCGGGTGAGAAAATGCCTGGAAGGCCTTCAGAACAAGTTCCAATCACTTAGACAAGGCTTTTTCCAGGACGGAAGGCGTTTGTGTTTTTCTGCCGTAACTCAAATCCTCTGGCACTCTGCCCTGCATTTGAAAAGAGCAGTTGGAGGAAGCTATTTGCTGAAATGAGTAATTTCCCCTGTCATCGCAGCCCGCTAGGTGGCAGGACTGTGATACATGGCTGCGAATTCTAGGAGTGTCCAGACCACCAATGCCTATCAATAATTTGACCTCTGCATGCATCAGGAGGTCGCGTTTGTCAAATCACCTCTACGTTGACGACAAGAAATGAAAAAAATGTCTGGGCCGATTCGCTCAAGAGCAAAACTCAAAGCGGCTGCGACTGAAATGCCAATCCCTACAGGCGTGGCATCGTGTTCAAAGAAACCAAGAAATGCATGTTCCTGTGGCTACTGATTTAGCCACCGCACAGCTGCGATTTTCACTGAAATTATCTTTAGTCTATTTGATGTGACATTTTCTGAGTGGTTTGTTCAGATTTAAATTATGAGTTTATCAATCACCATTCTTCTTCTCCGCCCAAACATTTGGCGAAAATGAATCTTATCTGGAATGACAACGTGGGAAGTCATATTTATCACGATTTAAGTCGCTGTTGTGAATGCGCTTGTTATTGCTGTACGCGATGCAGTGAGATTCCATAGGGACCCATAGGGACCCCATAGGGACCCCATAGGGACCCCATAGGGACCCCACAGGAGAATCTTGTTTCCGTCCAACCTAATGAGAAGACACGTTCATTGCGGCAGAAGGACGCATCAAAGACAAAATTCCCCCTTCTCTCTCTCTCTCTCTCTCTCTGTGTCTCTCTCTCTCTCTGTCTGTCTCTCTCTCTCTCTCTCTCTCTCTCTCTCTCTCTCTCTCTCTCTCTCTCTAGCCGAAGAGGCCAAACAAGATGATGTTTTTGTTCGTAATCGTGAAAGTAATTTTTATTCACCGAAAATCCGAATACGCAGGCAGGACTAGCTTTTTCGAGATGCCCATCAAACTTTCCAGTTAACCTCGGCAGCCCTATTGACGCTCTGAAAACTTCAGGGAGTCGTCTGGTCTCGAAACTTAAAGAAGCCGACAGAAATTCAAAAGCGCTGTTGAAGTAGACGGTTATTGCTGGACTTCCAGTGAGGATGTCTTGTGCACTGTGGCCAGGGCAATGCAACTCTTGCCATTGCGGACGAAATATTCTCGACAGCCTCGAAACCGAGATGCTTCTTCAGCCATTCAGATTCAAAGACCTGGGATTTATTCACGGGTTAGTCTTGCTTGATGGTTTGTGCTTGCGTGTTTTATTTCTGCATAGGAGGAATGAATAGTTCGACCAGAAAGCTGAACTAAGCACTCCATCGATCGCCACTCAAGCTCAACAATCTGCAGTGCTCCTCTTTTGCTGAAAGGACGAAACCCTCTAAAGCTGTTTGTTTCTCACAGGTATCAGGACCAGAAAAACCTTGCAGACAAAAATAAAATGGAGAAACATCGTCGGTGAAAACTGCGTCCTGCCGGCATACTTATGCTCGGCAGTTTATCACGATTGATCATGCATTGCAGGGCCCGAGTGGTCAGCGCGCTGGACCTGCAGTTGCTGGCGGCTGGTGGGTGCGGCGTTCGAAGCTGCGCGGTTCCCAGAGTCGCATCCTTGATCACATTGCTTTTCTCCATCCCGGAGTAAGACCTGGCATATGAGAGGGCAGCAATGGCACAGTATAGTGCGACAAATCTCTGCGGCCATGAGCCATTATCGGGCTGGAATGTACCCAGGAAGTGGACTTGGCGCTGGTATCTGACTGTGTAATGAGCTTGTCATCGGATGCCAGTGAAATATTGATCAAGCGGGCCACTGATCAGGGGGTAAATTGTAACGCGGTTTAGGCCCAGATCAAGTCGCTACATAGAAATAGTTCCTTAACCTTTCACTGCAACGTGCGCGCGCTCGTTGTGTGGGGAGGGGCTCGCGCACAGCAAACTGCCACGCGTCAGCGCAGTCTCTTGAAAGAAAACACCACGCACGTGCTGTGAAGACGTGCGCAGTGTGCGCTGATCGAGCTTCAAATCTGGGCGGATATTGTGCCTGGTCCACACCCTGTGTGATACAGACAAGGGACGTTGGTGCAGTGCTTTATTTATCCTTCGGATCGCGTGGTCATGGAGGTTTCGGGTCCTCTGCAACGGTTGCTGCCTGTAGCGGCCAAAACAGTAACCTGGCCAAAACAGTAACCGGAAGTCATCGCAGAGTTATCTGCTCGGGACGTGCTGAGAATTCCACTCTAAAATGAGACGGCACCCGCCACTCCGCCTGACTGACTTGGCACGCCCGGGGAGTTATGCTAAGATCCGGCCGCGTAAATATATCTGCGTTTTGTGACAAACGTCTTTCTCGGCGGTACTGTACTCCATGCACTTTAACGGTGCGCGTGATTCGGGTGTAATCTTAAGCTAAACGACGTTTATTGGCGCTGCTGAAATGGTCGAAGTCGGAAACATTCGGAACGTCGTTTAGCTTAAGATTACACCCGAATCACGCGCACCGTTAAGGTGCATGGAGTACAGTACCGCCGAGCAAGACGTTTGTCACAAAACGCAGATATATTTACGCGGCCGGATCTTAGCATAACTCCCCGGGCGTGCCAAGTCAGTCAACGGTCGCGTTTTATAAAACCAGACTACAAGCAGACTACAGGGAGGTGACTCCCATATTATTTCCGGCAGGGGAGACGGCTTTACACGGGGAAAAACGTTTTTGAACGCTACATCATGTGTTAAACTACACAAATGCACCAACACATCGTAAAGCAACTAATGCGTCGTTTGTCGGAATATATTCCATGCGAAGAACAGGTGCAGGAGCGGTAAATTGCATAAAGCACGTCCCTCGCAGATAACTCTGCGATGACTTCCGGTTACTGTTTTGGCCAGGTTACTGTTTTGGCCGCTACACTGCCTCGGACGGACCAGGCAGCAGCGTTATGTACTGCAGAGAAGCTCTGGGGCAAGAAATTCCGCCATCTATCAGTGATCCGAATACAGGCAAACGCTTCCTCTTGCAGCATCGGGTCTCTAAGGCTGGACTTGCTGACGCAATCCGCGGCGCGCTACCACTGGCCCAGCTGTGCGCAGTCCTCGTCGTGCGAGCACCAGTGTGACCAAGAGTGCTGACCACTGTGGGGTAGGCGAGCACCAGTGTGACCAAGAGTGCTGACCACTGTGGGGTAGGCGAGCACCAGTGTGACCAAGAGTGCTGACCCCTGTGGGGTAGGCGAGCACCAGTGTGACCAAGAGTGCTGACCACTGTGGGGTAGGCGAGCACCAGTGTGACCAAGAGTGCTGACCACTGTGGGGTAGGCGAGCACCAGTGTGACCAAGAGTGCTGACCACTGTGGGGTAGGAGGCACAATAGACCCACGGTGTCTCCCCATGCGATTCGGAAGAGGCGAATAGATAGGAAAATTGTGATTAGACTTGATCTTTCTCTAAACAGTTTAATCGACTTGGTCATTAATGGTCTAACATAGTATACACAGGCTGATATGCCGTAAAACTCCATTCCTTCATACTACTCAGTGATTGCTATTCTAATACTTTTATCTGTGCTGCCACAAGCGACGAAACATACGCGGACCACCAGATCCTGAGTGTTTGCACTGCTTGTCTTTCCACGCTGTGACCACTTTTTTTTACAGCGGCTACACAACTCTTGCCAGAGCAAAAGGACATCAAGGAAAACAGTCCAGCACGGGCCAAAAGGAGAAAGAATAAACGGTTTTTTTCAGTGGGTGCTCACACTGTGGGAACATGATCTGGGCCTACTCTGTTATTCGTATCAACCTAGATTGGAGGTTTTTTTCAGTGGGTGCTCACACTGTGGGAACATGATCTGGGCCTACTCTGTTATTCGTATCAACCTAGATTGGAGGTTTTTGTCAGTCAACCTACACAAGATCTGCTCAATCTCTCTTTTGTTTGAAATGTTTATTGAAAATAAAAGATCACAAGTAATAGTATTACAAAAGATGTCTCCATAAGTACGTACAGACAGAATCGTGTCTGAAGGACGAGGGTGTCTTGGGCGACAGCATGAGTCACGGACTTCAGTCGTGTGACGTCAGGCCTTGCCTCCAGCTTGCTCTCTGGAGCTCCCGCTACTGGAGCAGATCCTGATATACAACACTCCAGTTTACGACACAGACATCGAAAAGATTTGGTCGAAATGAAGTTGAAAAATATCATTATAGCACATGCTTTGATACTGTTGATAATCCTAGGTGCATCATCTCGGTTGGGGCAGAGCGTAAATCTGGTCATTGCTGCATACACGACACACACAACGCCGTCATCTGCGACCCAGGTTCAGTCGCCTTCAAATATTTGGATGCTTATTATGACAGAAAGCGATTTGAATTGCCTCCTTTAGTTGGCGAAATCAAACTGTGAATTTTCACATTATAAACATAGTTTAGTTGTGTTTTAAAGTGATCAACCTCACTAAAATGAACTAGGATTGTTTTTTTTTTGGCTTCCATCCCTCTCTTTAACTTTGCAGTCCCAGTTTGACATAGAGTGCTTCTTCATAAAATGAAATGACGTCGTTACACTATCATCTTGGAACGATATATCAGTTTGGCGTTCGAATAGTCTATCAAAACTCCCCAAATGCTCATAGAAAAGAAGGAATTCCAATGCCTGCGATGAATCTTCTCTGTTTAATTTTCATTTATGCTGACTGCCTCTCCTGTTTGCTGTCTGGGGTTGTCTGTGCAAACATCAGTTTTCCCAAACCAACCAGCCCTGGTTCTTTTGGCCCGCCCTGTCCCTCCCCCCTCCCCATCACCCTCACCACCCCCCTCCCCCTTCCCATCCACCCCTCCCCCTTCCTACCCCCCTCCCCCTTCCTACCCACCCCCAACCAGTTTACTGGAGGACGGGCAAGGCAGCCCGCGGCGATGAGAGAACAAGGACAGACGCCCTGAATATTGATAGGATGGAAAGAAGGAGAGAGAGAGAGAGAGAGAGAGAGAGAGAGAGAGAGAGAGAGAGAGAGAGTGAGAGAGAGTGAGAGAGAGAGTGAGAGAGTGAGAGAGAGAGAAACAGAGAGAGAAACAGAGAGAGAAAGAAAGAGAAAGAAAGAGAGAATGAGAGAGAGAAAGAAAGACAGAGGGATAGAGAGCGAGAGGGAGAGAGAGATATAGAGGGAGAGAGAGAGGGGGGGGAGAGACAAAGAGATAAAAAGAGACACACACATATATATATATATATATATATATATATATAGAGAGAGAGAGAGAGAGAGAGAGAGAGAGAGAGAGAGAGACAGAGGAGCTAAAGAGCGAAAGAGCGAGAAAAGAATAAAGACAGAGACAGCAAGAGAGAATGGGAGAAAAAGGGAAAGAGTGAAAAAGGAGACAGGTAGAGACGGAGAAGCAGGGAGACAGAGAGAGAGAGAGAGAGAGAGAGAGAGAGAGAGAGAGAGAGAGAGAGAGAGAGAGAGAGAGAGAAATAATGAGACAGAGCCAGTGAGAAACAGACAAACAAGACGGACGGACGGACAGACGGACATACACAGGCACGCACGCATGCAAGCACACACACAATGACACTCGAGTACGACCTCACCCGCACGCGCATGAACACGATATGCACAAGTACACGCTGTCACTACAATTCAAAAATCGACCTCGAAATATACAAAACTGTCATATACTCTTTCTAGAGATGTATGTACAGTCGGCATACCAGCAACGCTAAAATAGCAGGGGGTGTTATAAACACGATTTATGACACGAGGTAATTCCACCTTTTCCTGGAAAACTTTCGTCACTTTCCGAGTTAGTCTCTCCGACATTGCGCCATCAGTAGGCTACATCGTGCACGCCTATAGAGCTACATTGTACTCGCACATAGAGCTACATCGTACACGCCCATAGAGCGCACTCACTTAGCATGAGGAAAGTAAGCTTGGACTGGGAAAGTGAGTAGCCCACTGCATGGCCGTCTGGAGAGAAAGGTTCATCGCGCACAGTGTGGGGGCAAACTGAGGTGACGTGAAGAACACGAGATCAACAACCACGCAAACATAGAGGCACTTACTCTGGAACTATATGAGGAAGATAGGCCAGAATAGTTTAATGCCCCTTTTATTTCCAGGAGAGGAAATTGCTGTCATCATGAGAGAGGGGGCTCTAGAAGGAGAGGAAGTCTTTTCATGTTGATCTATCCTGTTCGGACATAGCTCTTGGGCCTAGACGCCCAATCTCCTTCAAAGTGCAGTGTCTCCTTTCGACCCACGACAATGAGTTCATGGCGTTCTTGCCGGTCTTTAATGCACTTTTACCAAGAAAGGTCAAGCAGAGAACAGTAGTGGGTGCAGGAGAGAGAGAGAGAGAGAGAGAGAGAGAGAGAGATGCATAGGCACCTAGACACACAATCGCAGACTTGCGCAGTCAGACACATAGACAGACGTTAGACTTCCGCACAGTAACACTCAGACATTTAGACTAAGACACACATAGAAACACAGACACGTAGACTCACAGACAAACACACATACAAGTGCGTTCACACACACGCATACACACACACACACGCACGAGCGCGCGCGCACACACACACGCACGCACACACACACACACAGGCACGCGCACACACACACACACACACACACACACACACGCACGCACACACACACACACACACACACAGGCACGCACACATACACACACACACATACAGGCACGCACACACACTCACACACACAGGCACGCACACACACTCACACACACACAGGCACGCACACACGCTCTTTCCACAATCTCACTCAGGCACAGGGACCCGCCCAGATGGACTTGCAGACAGACTGAAGGATGGTCCTCAAGACAGACAATGGGAGGGTCGTCAGAGCGCCGCAGACGGGGC
>JAWQFJ010030907.1:0-30287 GCA_034096865.1 Theodoxus fluviatilis
CCAGTATACTGCCCAGGCCACCTGACTTTGGTCTTCGTGTTTTCACGGCCTTCTGCTATGGCACTCTTCCAAGAGTTTCTGTGTGTCTCAAAGGGTTTCTTGCAGAGCGGTCGAGCTTCCACTTTCAGGGCTTCTAGGCCAAGTCGTACTTCCTCTAGGCCAAGTCGTACTTCCTCCAGGCCAAGTCGTACTTCCTCCAGGTCAAGTCGTACTTCCTCTAGGCCAAGTCGTACTTCCTCTAGGCCAAGTCGTACTTCCTCCAGGCCAAGTCGTACTTCCTCTAGGCCAAGTCGTACTTCCTCCAGGCCAAGTCGTACTTCCTCTATTCCAAATCGTACTTCCTCTAGGTCAAGTCGTACTTCCTCTAGGTCGAGTCGTACTTCCTCCAGGCCAAGTCGTACTTCCTCCAGGCCAAGTCGTACTTCCTCCAGGCCAAGTCGTATTTCCTCTAGGCCAAGTCGTACTTCCTCTAGGCCAAGTCGTACTTCCTCTAGGTCAAGTCGTACTTCCTCCAGGCCAAGTCGTTACTTCCTCTAGGCCAAGTCGTACTTGCTCTAGGCCGAGTCGTACTTCCTCTAGGTCGAGTCGTACTTCCTCCAGGCCAAGTCGTACTTCCTCTAGGCCACTTAGAATACATCAGCCCCATATACTACCACAAAGTCGTACTTCCTCTAGGCATAGCTCGTACTTCCTCACTTGCCAAGCGTACTTGCCTACTAGCCCAAGTCGTAGCTCTCAACTGCGGTCCAAATCGGACAGTATCTTAGGCCCTGTCGACTTCCTCTAGGTCCAGAAGTCGTACGCCTCTAGCAAGTCGTCTTCTCTAGGTCAAGGATCGTAACCTCCTCCAGGCACAAATTGTCGTACTTCTCCCACAGGCCAAGTCGTACTTCCTATCTAGAGGCCAAGTCGGTACTTTCCTCCAGGGCACAAGTCGTACTCCTCCCCAGGCCCAAGTCCGTGACTTCCTCTCAGGCCAAGTCGTACCTCCTCTAGGCTAGTCGAGTCGTACTTTCCTCCAGGCCAAAGTAGGACTTCACCTCCTTAGGCCGAGTCGCTACTTCCTCTCGGCCAGTCGTACTTCCTCCAGGCCAAGTCGTACTTCCTCCCAGGGACCAAGTACTCTCGCGAAGCAAGTCGATGACTTCCTCCAGGCCATAGTCGTACGTCCCCAGGCCAAGTCGCACTCTCCTGACTGAAGGGCTCAAAGTCGTACTTCCTCTAGGCTGATGTCCAAATCGTACTGCCTCCTACGGCCAAGTCGTACTTCCTCTACCGCCAAGTCGTACGTCCTCAGGCCAAGTCCCCCCGGGCGTACTTCCCATAAGGCTCAAGTCGTACTTCCTGGCTATGGCCAAGGTACGGTACTTCTTCCAGGCAAGTCGTACTTTCCTCCAGGCCAAGTCCGTACTTCCTCTAGGCCAAGATCGTACTTCTCCAGGCCAAGTCGACTTCCTCTAGGCCAAGTCGTACTTCCCTAGGCCAAGTTCGTACTTCCTCCAGGCCAAGTCGTACTTCCTCCAGGCCAAGTCCGTACTTCCTCTAGCCAAGGTCGTACTTCTCTAGGGCCAAGTCGTACTTCACTCAGTCCAACGTACTCTCAGGTCCAAGTCGTACTTCCTCTAGGCCAAGTCGTACTTCCTCTAGGCCAAGTCGTACTTCCTCTAGGCCAAGTCGTACTTCCTCTAGGCCAAGTCGTACTTCCTCTAGGCCAAGTCGTACTTCCTCCAGGCCAAGTCGTACTTCCTCTAGGCCAAGTCGTACTTCCTCCAGGCCAAGTCGTACTTCCTCCAGGCCAAGTCGTACTTCCTCTAGGCCAAGTCGTACTTCCTCCAGGCCAAGTCGTACTTCCTCTAGGCCAAGTCGTACTTCCTCTAGGCCAAGTCGTACTTCCTCTAGGCCAAGTCGTACTTCCTCTAGGCCAAGTCGTACTTCCTCCAGGCCAAGTCGTACTTCCTCCAGGCCAAGTCGTACTTCCTCTAGGCCAAGTCGTACTTCCTCCAGGCCAAGTCGTACTTCCTCTAGGCCAAGTCGTACTTCCTCCAGGCCAAGTCGTACTTCCTCTAGGTCAAGTCGTACTTCCTCTAGGCCAAGTCGTACTTCCTCTAGGTCGAGTCGTACTTCCTCCAGGCCAAGTCGTACTTTCTCCAGGCTAAGTCGTACTTCCTCCAGGCCAAGTCGAGGCCAAGTCGTACTTCCTCCAGGCCAAGTCGTACTTCCTCCAGGCCAAGTCGTATTCCCTCTAGGCCAAGTTGTACTTCCTCTAGGCCAAGTCGTACTTCCTCTAGGCCAAGTCGTACTTCCTCTAGGCCAAGTCGTACTTCCTCCAGGCCAAGTCGTACTTCCTCTAGGCCAAGTCGTACTTCCTCCAGGCCAAGTCGTACTTCTTCCAGGCCAAGTCGTACTTCCTCTAGGTCAAGTCGTACTTCCTCTAGGCCAAGTCGTACTTCCTCCAGGCCAAGTCGTACTTCCTCCAGGCCAAGTCGTACTTCCTCTAGGCCAAGTCGTACTTCCTTTAGGTCAAGTCTTACTTCCTCTAGGCCAAGTCGTACTTCCTCTAGGCCAAGTCGTACTTCCTCTAGGCCAAGTCGTACTTCCTCTAGGCCAAGTCGTACTTCCTCTAGGCCAAGTCGTACTTCCTCTAGGTCAAGTCGTACTTCCTCTAGGTCAAGTCGTACTTCCTCTAGGTCAAGTCGTACTTCCTCCAGGTCAAGTCGTACTTCCTCCAGGTCAAGTCGTACTTCCTCTAGGTCAAGTCGTACTTTCTCTAGGTCAAGTCGTACTTCCTCTAGGCCAAGGAACTCTACACACGTCCTGCCTTTATCACTGCCCTCTCATGGTGACTGTCTGTTCCTCATGTCTACAGGTGCTCTACACAAGTCCGTGTCTGTGGGGGAGAAGAGGAGACTGCCAAAGCAGACCAGACGTGAGTGTTGCCCTTCTCATTACGTCCCCTCATATCTCGATGTCTGCTTGAGAGTCAACGATTAATATGCAAGCGACCAAGCCGCTGCTTTCTTTTGAACTATTTCACAGATGAACTGCGTCTCCAAAACCTGGGCTGTGAGTCTGGGGTGCGGGTTTGCTATTGCCTTTTTATTCTATTGAGGTTCTAATTCTTACTTCGACAGAGTATGTGTGGATTGCGTATGGGCGGGTGTGGGATGCACCAGGGAAGGGGATGTGGAAAGCGACGGATGGCCGCCCAGGCTGGACAGGGTAGAGACACCATCGCTGTCAAAGGTTCCCAAACCGGGGCTTGGAACCAAGAAAACTAGAAATAACTGGAATCCTTGCAGGTCTGGCAGGCGCCATCCTGGAATGGCACGAAATAGAGCGAGGAGTTAACAATAACTCCACTGTAGTGAGTTTTACGGAGCAAGCATCACGACTGTGCCTTGATCACGTGTCATGGTGGTGTCTTGACCTGATACTGATCTTATCTCTAGGAATTCTGGATTATCGAACCAAATATGTAATGCCTTCCTTCCTCTGAAGGAAAATAATGCATGAATAACAGCATTGTCTCTATTGATGATGATTATAGTGTTGGTGATGGATATGCAGTGAAAGACTTCACATGGTTGTTTTCTCCTGTTTCAGTGGGAATGGTGCTGGATATATTCACTGGGACGGCAGAGGAGTTGCCACCGTGGCTGGACAAGAACAGGCCATCCCGTTTCTCCAGTGGGGACCAGGCCTCACCAGCGCTGTGAGCACTGTGGCTGCCTTGTTTGCTCTTGCTGCAGCTCTGTGTGCAGTGGCTATGTCTTCTTTGCTCTTGCTGCAGCTCTCTGTGTGCAGTGGCTGTGTATTCTTTCCTCTTGCTGCAGCTCTGTGTGTGCAGTGGCTATGTCTTCTTTGCTCTTGCTGCAGCTCTGTGTGTGCAGTGGCTGTGTCTTCTTTGCTCTTGCTGCAGCTCTGTGTGCAGTGGCTATGTCTTCTTTGCTCTTGCTGCAGCTCTCTGTGTGCAGTGGATGTGTCTTCTTTGGTCTTGCTGCAGCTCTCTGTGTGCAGTGGCTATGTCTTCTTTGCTCTTGCTGCAGCTCTCTGTGTGTGTGCAGTGGCTATGTCTTCTTTGCCCTTGCTGCAGCTCTTTGTGTGCAGTGGCTGTGTCTTCGTTGCTCTTGCTGCAGCTCTCTGTGTGCAGTGGCTGTGTCTTCTTTGCTCTTGCTGCAGCTCTGTGTGCAGTGGCTATGTCTTCTTTGCCCTTGCTGTAGCTCTGTGTGCAGTGGCTATGTCTTCTTTGCTCTTGCTGCAGCTCTCTGTGTGTGCAGTGGCTGTGTCTTCTTTACTCTTGCTGCAGCTCTGTGTGCAGTGGCTGTGTATTCTTTGCTCTTGCTGCAGCTCTCTGTGTGCAGTGGCTATGTCTTCTTTACTCTTGCTGCAGCTCTGTGTGCAGTGGCTGTGTCTTCTTTGCTCTTGCTGCAGCTCTGTGTGTGCAGTGGCTGTGTCTTCTTTGCTCTTGCTGCAGCTCTGTGTGCAGTGGCTGTGTCTTCTTTGCTCTTGCTACAGCTCTCTGTGTGCAGTGGCTGTGTCTTCTTTGCTCTTGCTGCAGCTCTGTGTGCAGTGGCTATGTCTTCTTTGCTCTTGCTGCAGATCTGTGTATGCAGTGGCTATGTCTTCTTTGCGCTAGCTGCAGCTCTCTGTGTGCAGTGGCTGTGTCTTCTTTGCTCTTGCTGCAGCTCTGTGTGTGCGCAGTGGCTGTGTCTTCTTTGCCCTTGCTGCAGCTCTCTATGTGCAGTGGCTATGTCTTCTTTGCTCTTGCTGCAGCTCTGTGTGCAGTGGTTATGCCTTCTTTGCTCTTGCTGCAGCTCTCTGTGTGCAGTGGCTGTGTCTTCTTTGCTCTTGCTGCAGCTCTCTGTGTGTGCAGTGACTGTGTCTTGTTTGCTCTTGCTGCAGCTCTGTGTGTACAGTGATTGTGTCTTCTTTGCTCTTGCTACAGCTCTCTGTGTGCAGTGGCTGTGTCTTCTTTGCTCTTGCTGCAGCTCTGTGTGCAGTGGCTATGTCTACTTTGCTCTTGCTGCAGCTCTGTGTGTGCAGTGGCTGTGTCTTCTTTGCTCTTGCTGCAGCTCTGTGTGTGCAGTGGCTGTGTCTTCTTTGCTCTTGCTGCAGCTCTGTGTGCAGTGGCTGTGTCTTCTTTGCTCTTGCTACAGCTCTCTGTGTGCAGTGGCTGTGTCTTCTTTGCTCTTCCTGCAGCTCTGTGTGCAGTGGCTATGTCTTCTTTGCTCTTGCTGCAGCTCTAGTGCAGTGGCTATGCCTTCTTTGCTCTTGCTGCAGCTCTGTGTGTGCAGTGGCTGTGTCTTCTTTGCTCTTGCTGCAGCTCTCTGTGTGTGCAGTGGCTATGTCGTCTTTGCTCTTGCTGCAGCTCTGTGTGCAGTGGCTATGTCTTCTTTGCTCTTGCTGCAGCTCTCTGTGTGTGCAGTAGCTATGTCTTCTTTGCTCTTGCTGCAGCTCTGAGTGCAGTGGCTATGCCTTCTTTGCTCTTGCTGCAGCTCTGTGTGTGCAGTGGCTGTGTCTTCTTTGCTCTTGCTGCAGCTCTGTGTATGCAGTGGCTATGTCTTCTTTGCCCTTGCTGCAGCTCTCTGTGTGCAGTGGCTGTGTCTTCTTCGCTCTTGCTGCAGCTCTGTGTGCAGTGGCTGTGTCTTCCGTGCTCTTGCTGCAGCTCTGTGTATGCAGTGGCTATGTCTTCTTTGCTCTTGCTGCAGCTCTCTGTGTGCAGTGGCTGTGTCTTCTTTGCTCTTGCTGCAGCTCTCTGTGTGCAGTGGCTGTGTCTTCTTTGCTCTTGCTGCAGCTCTGTGTGTGCAGTGGCTGTGTCTTCTTTGCTCTTGCTGCAGCTCTGTGTGTGCAGTGGCTATGTCTTCTTTGCCCTTGCTGCAGCTCTCTGTGTGCAGTGGCTGTGTCTTCTTTGCTCTTGCTGCAGCTCTCTGTGCGCAGTGGCTGTGTCTTCCGTGCTCTTGCTGCAGCTCTGTGTGTGCAGTTGCTATGTCTTCTTTGCTCTTGCTGCAGCTCTGAGTGCAGTGGCTGTGTCTTCTTTATTGTTGCTGCAGCTCTCTGTGTGTGCAGTGGCTATGTCTTCTTTGCTCTTGCTGCAGCTCTGTGTGCAGTGGTTATGCCTTCTTTGCTCTTGCTGCAGCTCTGTGTGTGCAGTGGCTGTGTCTTCTTTGCTCTTGCTGCAGCTCTCTGTGTGTGCAGTGGCTATGTCTTCTTTGCTCTTGCTGCAGCTCTGTGTGCAGTGGCTATTTCTTCTTTGCTCTTGCTGCAGCTCTCTGTGTGTGCAGTGGCTATGTCTTCTTTGCTCTTGCTGCAGCTCTCTGTGTGTGCAGTGGCTGTGTCTTCTTTGCTCTTGCTGCAGCTCTCTGTGTGTGCAGTGGCTGTGTCTTCTTTGCTCTTGCTGCAGCTCTCTGTGTGCAGTGGCTGTGTCTTCTTTACTCTTGCTGCAGCTCTGTGTGCGCAGTGGCTGTGTCTTCTTTGCTCTTGCTGCAGCTCTGTGTGCAGTGGCTATGTCTTCTTTGCTCTTGCTGCAGCTCTGTGTGTGCAGTGGCTGTGTCTTCTTTGTTCTTGCTGTAGCTCTGTGTGTGTGCAGTGGCTATGTCGTCTTTGCTCTTGCTGCAGCTCTCTGTGTGCAGTGGCTGTGTCTTCTTTACTCTTGCTGCAGCTCTGTGTGCAGTGGCTATGTCTTCTTTGCGCTTGCTGCAGCTCTCTGTGTGCAGTGGCTGTGTCTTCGTTGCTCTTGCTGCAGCTCTCTGTGTGTGCAGTGGCTATGTCGTCTTTGCTCTTGCTGCAGCTCTCTGTGTGTGCAGTTGCTGTGTCTTCTTTGCTCTTGCTGCAGCTCTCTGTGTGCAGTGGCTGTGTCTTCTTTGCTCTTGCTGCAGCTCTCTGTGTGCAGTGGCTGCGTCTTCTTTGCCCTTGCTGCAGCTCTCTGTGTGCAGTGGCTGTGTCTTCTTTGCTCTTGCTGCAGCTCTGTGTGCAGTGGCTGTGTCTTCTTTGCTCTTGCTGCAGCTCTGTGTGCAAATGCTATGTCTTCTTTGCTCTTGCTGCAGCTCTCTGTGTGTGCAGTGGCTGTGTCCTCTTTGCTCTTGCTGCAGCTCTCTGTGCAGTTGCTATGTCTTGTTTGCTCTTGCTGCATCTCTGTGTGCAGTGGCTGTGTATTCTTTGCTCTTGTTGCAGCTCTCTGTGCAGTGGCTATGTCTTGTTTGCTCTTGCTGCAGCTCTGTGTGCAGTGGCTGTGTCTTCTTTGCTCTTGCTGCAGCTCTCTGTGCAGTGGCTGTGTATTCTTTGCTCTTGCTGCAGCTCTCTGTGTGTGCAGTGGCTATGTCTTCTTTACTCTTGCTGCAGCTCTATGTGTGCAGTGGCTATGTCTTCTTTGCTCTTGCTGCAGCTCTTTGTGTGCAGTGGCTATGTCTTCTTTGCTCTTGCTGCAGCTCTGTGTGTGGAGTGGCTGTGTCTTCTTTGCTCTTGCTGCAGCTCTGTGTGCAGTGGCTGTGTCTTCTGTGCCCTTGCTGCAGCTCTGTGTGTGCAGTGGCTATGTCTTCTTTGCTCTTGCTGCAGCTCTTTGTGCAGTGGCTGTGTCCTCTTTGCTCTTGCTGCAGCTCTCTGTGCAGTGGCTATGTCTTGTTTGCTCTTGCTGCAGCTCTCTGTGTGTGCAGTGGCTATGTCTTCTTTGCTCTTGCTGCAGCTCTTTGTGTGCAGTGGCTGTGTCTTCTTTGCTCTTGCTGCAGCTCTCTGTGTGTGCAGTGGCTATGTCTTCTTTGCTCTTGCTGCAGCTCTTTGTGTGCAGTGGCTATGTCTTCTTTGCTCTTGCTGCAGCTCTGTGTGTGGAGTGGCTATGTCTTCTTTGCTCTTGCTGCAGCTCTGTGTGCAGTGGCTGTGTCTTCTTCGCTCTTGCTGCAGCTCTGTGTGTGCAGTGGCTGTGTCTTCTTTGCTCTTGCTGCAGCTCTTTGTGCAGTGGCTGTGTCCTCTATGCTCTTGCTGCAGCTCTCTGTGCAGTGGCTATGTCTTGTTTGCTCTTGCTGCAGCTCTGTGTGCAGTGGCTGTGTCTTCTTTGCTCTTGCTGCAGCTCTCTGTGTGCAGTGGCTATGTCTTCTTTGCTCTTACTGCATCTCTGTGTGCAGTTGCTATGTCTTCTTTGCTCTTGCTGCAGCTCTGTGTGTGCAGTGGCTGTGTCTTCTTTGCTCTTGCTGCAGCTCTGTGTGCAGTGGCTATGTCTTCTTTGCTCTTGCTGCAGCTCTGTGTGCAGTGGCTATGTCTTCTTCGCTCTTGCTGCAGCTCTGTTTGGAGTGGCTGTGTCTTCTTTGCTCTTGCTGCAGCTCTCTGTGTGTGTGTGCAGTGGCTGTCTTCTTTGCTCTTGCTGCAGCTCTGTGTGTGCAGTGGCTGTGTCTTCTTTGCTCTTGCTGCAGCTCTCTGTGTGTGGAGTGGCTGTGTCTTCTTTGCTCTTGCTGCAGCTCTCTGTGTGCAGTGGCTGTGTCTTCTTTGCTCTTGCTGCAGCTCTGTGTGTGCAGTGGCTATGTCTTCTTTGCCCTTGCTGCAGCTCTGTGTGTGCAGTGGCTATGTCCTCATTGCTCTTGCTGCAGCTCTGTGTGCGCAGTGGCTATGTCTTCTTTGCTCTTGCTGCAGCT
This sequence comes from Theodoxus fluviatilis, assembly GCA_034096865.1. Taxonomy (NCBI): domain Eukaryota; kingdom Metazoa; phylum Mollusca; class Gastropoda; order Cycloneritida; family Neritidae; genus Theodoxus; species Theodoxus fluviatilis. The sequence goes on from JAWQFJ010030907.1 coordinate 8,619, forward strand.
CTGTGTGTGCAGTGGCTATGTCTTCTTTGCCCTCTCTGCAGCTCTGTGTGTGCAGTGGCTATGTCCTCATTGCTCTTGCTGCAGCTTTCTGTGTGCAGTGGCTGTGTTGCTGTCCAGACAATAGTGACATCTGCACTGCTGCCACTCGATGAAAAGAGGAATTTACTTCACAGCCCTTTATTCGTGACTTATCAAAATATCTTGATTTATTTTCTCGTTTCTGTCTCTCCTATTGTCCTTGGGCCGTATTCACAACGACGATTTATCTTTTTAACACTCGATTTATCCCCTAGCCTCGCGTTATCTTGATCGGTTAGATAAGGTACGCTCGACAGAGGATCCTAGGTTGCGCTTTGCTATATATATTATGGTTTCCAGCCAAGGGAGAGCGGAACAGGCAGTTGGAATCGCCTGAGTTTAGAGATAAATCGGAGTTAAAATATATCGCCGATAAATCGCCGTTGTGAATACGGGCCCTTGTACTTTTCACTTTTGCGTTATATGTTATGTTCGCTGCCCACCAACAACGAATATAAAACACGTGCTAAACTCAATGCAGTCTCCGCATCACTGACCATGTAGGCATTGTGGAGAAGTTTTACTTCGTGACTCCAGGAAATGTATGTCGTTCTGTATTGCATTTGGCGGCGAACTGGGCCGAGGCTTCGAATTAATTGGGGCTACGAGTGTTGTAAATATATGTGTTGGTATTTCTACTGACAGAGGAATAGCGCACACATATGACATTATTGTGGAAGCTTTCTTGTATTTTTATGCCTCTCTACATGCCATGCATATTGTATCAGTGGTAGGCTGGGACGCACAAAGCCAATTTTCTGAAAATGTCCGCAATGGACAGATACTTTCCCTTGTGCTGTCCTGACAGAGCTCACCTCTCTGCTCTGTCTTCCTCACCACGACGTCCTCCCATCCGCCCAGCCAGCTCGCACCAGCACGCCCGCCTCTCACGTGCTGCGCCCCTTCGCCTGGCGCACACTTTACCTTCCCTGTCCTCACGTCTGTCTTGCTGCAGGGGTGACTACGTTCTGCTGGAGGTCTTCCCTGGCTTCGACACGGCCCAGCCGCTCATCAGCACCAACGCCTATGGGGAGAGGGCCGTGCAAAGATTCATGGAGGAGGCGGAGGCGCATCGGAAGAAGCGGGGTGACGTCCCCGATCTGAAAACACTGGCACTCAAGCACCGCATCTTTGATGGAAAGTGGTTCTGCTTCTTCAACTGTGACGTCATCGACGAAGTGTGGGGCAAGGCGAGTGTTGTGGTTGAGCGGGACAGACGGCGTGTGGGACAAAAAGAGTGTTGTGGTTGAGTGGGACAGATGCGTGCGAGACAAAAAGAGTGTTGTGGTTGAGTGGCACGGACGGTGTGTGGGACAAGGCGAGTGTTGTGGTTGAGTGGGACAGCTGGTTTGTGATGCAAGGCGAGTGTTGTGGTTGAATGGCACAGACGGTATGTGGGACAAGAAGAGTGTTGTTGTTGGGTGGCACTGACGACGTGTGGGGCAAGGCGAGTGTTGTGGTTGAGTGGGACAGATGGTGTGTAGGGAAGGAGAGTGTTGTAGTTGAGTGGCACAGATAGCGTGTGGGGCAAGGCGAGTGTTGTGGTTGAGTGGGACAGATAGCGTGTGGGGCAAGGCAAGTGTTGTGGTTGAGTGGGACAGATGGTGTGTAGGGAAGGAGAGTGTTGTGGTTGAGTGGGACAGATGGTGTGTAGGGAAGGAGAGTGTTGTGGTTGAGTGGGACAGATGGTGTGTAGGGAAGGAGAGTGTTGTGGTTGAGTGGGACAGATGGCGTGTGGGGCAAAGCGAGTGTTGTGGTTGAGTGGGACAGATGGTGTGTGGGGCAAGGCGAGTGTTGTGGTTGAGTGGGACAGACAGCGTGTGGGGCAAGGCGAGTGTTGTGGTTGAGTGGGACAGATAGCGTGTGGGGCAAAGCGAGTGTTGTGGTTGAGTGGGACAGATGGTGTGTAGGCAAGGCGAGTGTTGTGGTTGAGGGGGACAGATAGCGTGTGGGGCAAAGCGAGTGTTGTGGTTGAGTGGGACAGATGGTGTGTAGGGAAGGAGAGTGTTGTGGTTGAGTGGGACAGATAGCGTGTGGGGCAAGGTGAGTGTTGTGGTTGAGTGGGACAGATAGCGTGTAGGGAAGGAGAGTGTTGTGGTTGAGTGGGACAGATGGTGTGTAGGGAAGGAGAGTGTTGTGGTTGAGTGGGACAGATGGTGTGTAGGGAAGGAGAGTGTTGTGGTTGAGTGGGACAGATGGTGTGTAGGGAAGGAGAGTGTTGTGGTTGAGTGAGACAGACGGCGTGTGTGGCAAGGCAAGTGTTGTGGTTGAGTGGGACAGACGGCGTGTGGGGCAAGGCGAGTGTTGTGGTTGAGTGGGACAGATGGTGTGTAGGGAAGGAGAGTGTTGTGGTTGAGTGGGACAGATGGTGTGTAGGGAAGGAGAGTGTTGTGGTTGAGTGGGACAGATGGTGTGTAGGCAAGGTGAGTGTTGTGGTTGAGTGGGACAGATGGTGTGTAGGGAAGGAGAGTTTTGTGGTTGAGTGAGACAGATAGCGTGTGGGGCAAGGCGAGTGCTGTGGTTGAGTGGGACAGACGGCGTGTGGGGCAAGGCGAGTGTTGTGGTTGAGTGGGACAGATAGCGTGTGGGGCAAGGCAAGTGTTGTGGTTGAGTGGGACAGATGGTGTGTAGGGAAGAAGAGTGTTGTGGTTGAGTGGGACAGATAGCGTGTGGGGCAAGGCGAGTGTTGTGGTTGAGTGGGACAGCTGGTTTGTGATGAAAGGCGAGTGTTGTGGTTGAATGGGACAGACGGCGTGTGGGACAAGAAGAGTGTTGTGGTTGAGTGGGACAGATGGTGTGTAGGAAAGGAGAGTGTTGTGGTTGAGTGGGACAGACGGCGTGTAGGGAAGGAGAGTGTTGTGGTTGAGTGGGACAGACGGCGTGTGTGGCAAGGCGAGTGCTGTGGTTGAGTGGGACAGACGGCGTGTGGGGCAAGGCGAGTGTTGTGGTTGAGTGGGACAGATAGCGTGTGGGGCAAGGCAAGTGTTGTGGTTGAGTGGGACAGATGGTGTGTAGGGAAGAAGAGTGTTGTGGTTGAGTGGGACAGATAGCGTGTGGGGCAAGGCAAGTGTTGTGGTTGAGTAGGACAGATGGTGTGTAGGGAATGATAGTGTTGTGGTTGAGTGGGACAGATTTTGTTTAGGGAAGGAGAGTGTTGTGTTTGAGTGGGACAGATAGCGTGTGGGGCAAGGCGAGTGTTCTGGTTGAGTGGGACAGATGGTGTGTGGGACAAGGCGAGAGTTGTGGTTGAGTGGGACAGACGACATATGTGACAAGGCGAGTGTTGCGGTTGAGTTGGACAGCTGGTGTGTGGGACAAGGCGAGTGTTGTGGTTGAGTGGGACAGATGGTGTGTGGGACAAGGCGAGAGTTGTTGTTGAGTGGGATAGCTGGCGTGTGGGACAAGAAGAGTGTTGTGGTTGAGTGGGACAGATGGTGTGTAGGGAAGGAGAGTGTTGTGGTTGAGTGGGACAGCTGGCGTGTGGGACAAGAAGAGTGTTGTGTTTGAATGGGAGAGATGGTGTGTAGGGAAGGAGAGTGTTGTGGTTGAGTGGTACAGCTGGTGTGTGGGACAAGAAGAGTGTTGTGGTTGAGTGGGACAGACGGTGTGTGGGACAAAAAGAGTGTTGTGGTTGAGTGGCACAGACGATGCTTGGGACAAAGGGAGTGTTGTGGTTGAGTGGCACTGATGGTGTGTGGGACAAGAAGACTGTTGTGGTTGAGTGGGACAGATAGTGTGTAGGGAAGGAGAGTGTTGTGGTTGAGTAGGACAGACGGTGTGTGGGACATGGCGAGTGTTGTGGTTGAGTGGGACAGATCGCGTGTGAGGCAAGGTGACTGGACACTGGAGGGTGGGTGGTGATAGACACTGGAGGGTGGATGGTGACTGGACACTGGAGGGTGGATGGTGACTGGACACTGGAGGGTGGATGGTGACTGGACACTGGAGGGAGGGTGGCAGGATACTGGAGGGTGGATGGTGACTGGAGGGTGGGTGGTGACTGGACACTGGAGGGTGGATGATGACTGGACACTTGAGGGTGGATGGTGAATAGACACTGGAGGGTGTTGACTGGACATTGAAGGGTGGATGGTGACTGGACACTGGAGGGTGGATGGTAAATGGACACTGGAGGGTGGATGGTGACTGGACACTGGAGGGTGGATGGTGACTGGACACTGGAGGGTGGATGGTGACTGGACACTAGAGGGTGGATGGTGACTGGACACTGGAGGGCGGATGGTGACTGGACACTGGAGAGTGGTGACTGGACACTGGAGGGTGGATGGTGAATGGACACTGGAGGGTGGTGACTGGACACTGGAGGGTGGATGGTAAATGGACACTGGAGGGTGGTGACTGGACACTGGAGAGTGGTGACTGGACACTTGAGGGTGGATGGTGAATGGACACTGGAGGGTGGTGACTGGAAATTGAAGGGTGGATGGTGACTGGACACTGGAGGGTGGATGGTAAATGGACACTGGAGGGTGGTGACTGGACACTGGAGGGTGGATGGTGACTGGACACTGGAGGGTGGTGAATGGACACTGGAGGGTGGATGGTGACTGGACACTGGGGAGTGGTGACTGGACACTGGAGGGTGGTGATCGGACACTGGAGAGTGGTGACTGGACACTGGAGAGTGGTGACTGGACACTGGAGGGTGGTGACTGGACACTGGAGGGTGGTGACTGGTCACTGGAGGGTGGATGGTTACTGGACACTGGAGGGTGGATGGAGACTGGACACTGGAGGGTGGATGGTGACTGGACACTGGAGGGTGGATGGTGACTGGACACTGGAGGGTGGATGGTGAATGGACACTGGAGGGTGATGACTGGATACTGGAGGGTGGATGGTGACTGGACACTGGAGGATGGTGACTGGACACTGGAGGGTGGATGGTGACTGGACACTGGAGGGTGGATGGTGACTGGACACTGGAGGGTGGTGACTGGACACTGGAGGGTGGATGGTGACTGGACACTGGAGGGAGGATGGTGACTGGACACTGGAGGGTGGATGGTGACTGAACACTGGAGGGTGGATGGTGACTGGACACTAGAGGGTTGATGGTGACTGGACACTGGAGAGCGGATGGTGACTAGAGGGTGAATGGTAACTGGGTACTTGAGGGTGGTGACTAGACACTGGAGGGTGGTGACTGGACACTGGAGGGTGGATGGTGACTGGACACTGGAGGGTGGATGGTGACTGGACACTAGAGGGTTGATGGTGACTGGAAACTGGAGGGTGGTGACTGGATACTGGAGGGAGGGTGGTGACTGGACACTGGAGGGTGAATGGTGACTGGACACTGGAGGGTGGATGCTGACTGGACACTGGAGGGTGGATGGTGACTGGACACTGGAGGGTGGGTGATGACTGGACACTGGAGGGAGGATGGTGACTGGACACTGGAGGGAGGGTGATGACTGGACACTGGAGGGTGGGTGGTGACTGGACACTGGAGGGAGGGTGGTGACTGGACACTGGAGGGAGGGTGGTGACTGGACACTGGAGGGTGGATGGTGACTGGACACTGGAGGGTGGATGGTGACTGGACACTGGAGGGTGGATGGTGACTGGACACTGGAGGGAGGGTGGCAGGACACTGGAGGGTGGATGGTGACTGGACACTGGAGGGTGGATGGTGACTGGACACTGGAGGGTGGGTGGTGACTGGACACTGGAGGGTGGGTGGTGACTGGACACTGGAGGGTGGATGGTGACTGGACACTGGAGGGTGGATGGTGACTGGACACTGGAGGGTGGTGACAGGACACTGGAGGGTGGGTGGTGACTGAATACTGGAGGGTGGATGGTGAATGGATACTGGAGGGTGGATGGTGACTGGACACTGGAGGTAGGGTGGCAGGACACTGGAGGGTGGATGGAGACTGGACACTGGAGGATGGATGGTGACTGGACACTGGAGGGTGGATGGTGGCAGGATACTGGAGGGTGGATGGTGGCAGGATACTGGAGGGTGGATGGAGACTGGACACTGGAGGATGGATGGTGACTGGACACTGGAGGGTGGATGGTGACAGGACACTGGAGGGTGGATGGTGACTGGACACTGGAGGGTTGATGGTGACTGGACACTTGAGGGTGGATGGTGGCAGGATACTGGAGGGTGGATGGTGGCAGGACACTGGAGGGTGGATGGTGGCAGGACACTGGAGGGTGGGTGGTGACTGGACACTGGAGGGTGGGTGGTGACAGGACACTGGAGGGTGGATGGTGGCAGGACACTGGAGGGTGGATGGTGACAGGATACTGGAGGGTGGATGGTGACTGGACACTGGAGGGAGAGTGGTTACTGGACACTGGAGGGTGGTGACTGGACACTGGAGGGTGGATGGTGACTGGACACTGGAGGGTGGATGGTGACTGGATACTGGAGGGTGGATGGTGACTGGACACTGGAGGGTGGATGGTGACTGGACACTGGAGGGTTGATGGTGACTGGATACTGGAGGGTGGATGGTGGCAGGACACTGGAGGGTGGATGGAGACTGGACACTAGAGGGTGGATGGTGACTGGACACTGGAGGGTGGATGGTGACTGGACACTGGAGGGTGGATGGTGACTGGATACTGGAGGGTGGGTGGTGGCAGGACACTGGAGAGCGGATGGTGGCAGGATACTGGAGGGTGGGTGGTGACTGGACACTGGAGGGTGGATGGTGGCAGGATACTGGAGGGTGGATGGTGGCAGGATACTGGAGGGTGGATGGTGACTGGACACTGGAGGGTGGGTGGTGACTGGATACTGGAGGGTGGATGGTGACTGGACACTGGAGGGTGGATGGTGACTGGACACTCGAGGGTGGGTGGTGACTGGACACTGGAGGGTGGATGGTGACTGGATACTGGAGGGTGGATGGTGACTGGACACTGGAGGGTGGATGGTGACTGGACACTGAAGGGTGGTGACTGGACACTGGATGGTGGGTGGTGACAGGATACTGGAGGGGGATGGTGACTGGACACTGGAGGGTGGATGGTGACTGGACACTGGAGGGTGGATGGTGACTGGACACTGGAGGGTGGTTGGTGACTGGACACTGGAGGGTGGATGGTGACTGGACACTGGAGGGTGGTGACTGGACAGTGGAGGGTTGATGGTGACTGGACACTGGAGGGTGGATGGTGACTGGACACTGGAGGGTGGATGGTGACTGGACACTGGAGGGTGGTGACTGGACACTGGAGGGTTGATGGTGACTGGACACTGGAGGGTGGATGGTGACTGGACACTGGAGGGTGGATGGTGACTGGACACTGGAGGGTGATGGTGACTGGACACTGGAGGGTGGATGGTGACTGGACACTGGAGGGTGGTGACTGGACACTGGAGGGTTGATGGTGACTGGACACTGGAGGGTGGATGGTGACTGGACACTGGAGGGTGGATGGTGACTGGACACTGGAGGGTTGATGGTGACTGGACACTGGAGGGATGGTGACTGGACACTGGAGGGTGGATGGTGACTGGACACTGGAGGGTGGATGGTGACTGGACACTGGAGGGTGGTGGTGACTGGACACTGGAGGGTGGATGGTGACTGGACACTGGAGGGTGGATGGTGACTGGACACTGGAGGGTGGATGGTGACTGGACACTGGAGGGTGGATGGTGACTGGACACTGGAGGGTGGTGACTGGACACTGGAGGGTGGATGGTGACTGGACACTGGAGGGTGGATGGTGACTGGACACTGGAGGGTGGATGGTGACTGGACACTGGAGGGTGGATGGTGACTGGACACTGGAGGGTGGATGGTGACTGGACACTGGAGGGTGGATGGTGACTGGACACTGGAGGGTGGATGGTGACTGGACACTGGAGGGTGGATGGTGACTGGACACTGGAGGGTGGATGGTGACTGGACACTGGAGGGTGGTGGTGACTGGACACTGGAGGGTGGATGGTGACTGGACACTGGAGGGTGGATGGTGACTGGACACTGGAGGGTGGATGGTGACTGGACACTGGAGGGTGGATGGTGACTGGACACTGGAGGGTGGATGGTGACTGGACACTGGAGGGATGGTGACTGGACACTGGAGGGGGTGGTGACTGGACACTGGAGGGTGGATGGTGACTGGACACTGGAGGGTGGATGGTGACTGGACACTGGAGGGTGGATGGTGACTGGACACTGGAGGGTGGATGGTGACTGGACACTGGAGGGTGGATGGTGACTGGACACTGGAGGGTGGATGGTGACTGGACACTGGAGGGTGTGGTGACTGGACACTGGAGGGTGGTGGTGACTGGACACTGGAGGGTGGATGGTGACTGGACACTGGAGGGTGGATGGTGACTGGACACTGGAGGGTGGATGGTGACTGGACACTGGAGGGTGGATGGTGACTGGACACTGGAGGGTGGATGGTGACTGGACACTGGAGGGTGAGTGGTGACTGGATACTGGAGGGTGGATGGTGACTGGACACTGGAGGGTGGATGGTGACTGGACACTGGAGGGTGGATGGTGACTGGACACTGGAGGGATGATGGTGACTGGACACTGGAGGGTGGATGGTGACTGGACACTGGAGGGTGGATGGTGACTGGACACTGGAGGGTGGATGGTGACTGGACACTGGAGGGTGGATGGTGACTGGACACTGGAGGGTGGTGACTGGACACTGGAGGGTGGTGACTGGACACTGGAGGGTGGATGGTGACTGGACACTGGAGGGTGGATGGTGACTGGACACTGGAGGGTGGATGGTGACTGGACACTGGAGGGTGGATGGTGACTGGACACTGGAGGGTGGATGGTGACTGGACACTGGAGGGTTGTGACTGGACACTGGAGGGTGGTGACTGGACACTGGAGGGTGGGTTGTGACTGGACACTGGAGGGATGGTGACTGGACACTGGAGGGTGGATGGTGACTGGACACTGGAGGGTGGATGGTGACTGGACACTGGAGGGTGGATGGTGAATGGACACTGGAGGGTGGATGGTGAATGGACACTGGAGGGTGGATGGTGACTGGACACTGGAGGGTTGATGGTGACTGGACACTGGAGGGTGGATGGTGACTGGACACTGGAGGGTGGATGGTGACTGGACACTGGAGGGTGGATGGTGAATGGACACTGGAGGGTGGATGGTGACTGGACACTGGAGGGTGGATGGTGACTGGACACTGGAGGGTGGATGGTGACTGGACACTGGAGGGTGGATGGTGACTGGACACTGGAGGGTGGATGATGACTGGACACTGGAGGGTGGATGGTGACTGGACACTGGAGGGTGGATGGTGACTGGACACTGGAGGGTGGATGGTGACTGGACACTGGAGGGTGGATGGTGACTGGACACTGGAGGGTGGATGGTGACTGGACACTGGAGGGTGGATGGTGACTGGACACTGGAGGGTGGATGGTGACTGGACACTGGAGGGTGGATGGTGACTGGACACTGGAGGGTGGATGGTGACTGGACACTGGAGGGTGGATGGTGACTGGACACTGGAGGGTGGATGGTGACTGGACACTGGAGGGTGGATGGTGACTGGACACTGGAGGGTGGATGGTGACTGGACACTGGAGGGTGGATGGTGACTGGACACTGGAGGGTGGATGGTGACTGGACACTGGAGGGTGGATGGTGACTGGACACTGGAGGGTGGATGGTGACTGGACACTGGAGGGTGGTGGTGACTGGACACTGGAGGGTGGATGGTGACTGGACACTGGAGGGTGGATGGTGACTGGACACTGGAGAGTGGTGACTGGACACTGGAGGTGGATGGTGACTGGACACTGGAGGGTGGATGGTGACTGGACACTGGAGGGTGGATGGTGACTGGACACTGGAGGGTGGATGGTGACTGGACACTGGAGGATGGATGGTGACTGGACACTGGAGGGGATGGTGACTGGACACTGGAGGGGGGTGGTGACTGGACACTGGAGGGTGGTGGTGACTGGACACTGGAGGGTGGATGTGACTGGACACTGGAGGGTGGATGGTGACTGGACACTGGAGGGTGGATGGTGACTGGACACTGGAGGGTGGGTGTTGACTGGACACTGGAGGGTGGTTGGTGACTGGACACTGGAGGGTGGATGGTGACTGGACACTGGAGGGTGGATGGTGACTGGACACTGGAGGATGGATGGTGACTGGACACTGGAGGATGGATGATGACTGGACACTGGAGGGAGGGTGATGACTGGACACTGGAGGATGGATGGTGACTGGACACTGGAGGAAGGGTGATGACTGGACACTGGAGGGAGGATGGTGACTGGACACTGGAGGGAGGGTGGTGACTGGACACTGGAGGGTGGATGGTGACTGGACACTGGAGGGTGGATGATGACTGGACACTGGAGGGTGGGTGGTGACTGGACACTGGAGGGTGGATGGTGACTGGACACTGGAGGGTGGGTGATGACTGGACACTGGAGGGTGGATGGTGACTGGACACTGGAGGGTGGTGGTGACTGGACACTGGAGGGTGGTGGTGACTGGACACTGGAGGGTGGTGTGACTGGACACTGGAGGGTGGGGATGACTGGACACTGGAGGGTGGGTGGTGACTGGACACTGGAGGGGGTGATGACTGGACACTGGAGGGTGGTGATGACTGGACACTGGAGGGTGGATGGTGACTGGACACTGGAGGGTGGTGGTGACTGGACCTGGAGGGTGGATGGTGACTGGACACTGGAGGGTGGGTGATGACTGGACACTGGAGGGTGGTGTGACTGGACACTGGAGGGAGGTGGTGATGGACACTGGAGGGTGGTGACTGGACACTGGAGGTGGTGGTGACTGGACACTGGAGGGTGGGTGATGACTGGACACTTGAGGGTGGATGGTGACTGGACACTGGAGGGAGGATGGTGGCATGACACTGGAGGGTGGATGGTGACTGGACACTGGAGGGTGGGTGATGACTGGACACTGGAGGGTGGGTGATGACTGGACACTGGAGGGTGGGTGGTGACTGGACACTGGAGGGTGGGTGATGACTGGACACTGGAGGGTGGGTGATGACTGGACACTGGAGGGTGGATGGTGACTGGACACTGGAGGGTGGATGGTGACTGGACACTGGAGGGTGGATGGTGACTGGACACTGGAGGGTGGGTGATGACTGGACACTGGAGGGTGGATGGTGACTGGACACTGGAGGGTGGGTGATGACTGGACACTGGAGGGTGGATGGTGACTGGACACTGGAGGGTGGATGGTGACTGGACACTGGAGGGTGGATGGTGACTGGACACTGGAGGGTGGATGGTGACTGGACACTGGAGGGTGGTGGTGACTGGACACTGGAGGGTGGATGGTGACTGGACACTGGAGGGTGGGTGGTGACTGGACACTGGAGGGTAAGTGGTGACTGGATACTGGAGGGTGGATGGTGACTGGACACTGGAGGGTGGATGGTGACTGGACACTGGAGGGTGGATGGTGACTGGACACTGGAGGGTGGATGGTGACTGGACACTGGAGGGTGGGTGGTGACTTGACACTGGAGGGAGGGTGGCAGGACACTGGAGGGTGGTGAATGGACACTGGAGGGTGGTGGTGACTGGACACTGGAGGGTGGATGGTGACTGGACACTGGAGGGTGTGTGACTGGACACTGGAGGTGTGACTGGACACTGGAGGGTGGATGGTGACTGGACACTGGAGGGTGGATGGTGACTGGACACTGGAGGGTGGATGGTGACTGGACACTGGAGGTGGATGGTGACTGGACACTGGAGGGTGGTGATGACTGGACACTGGAGGGTGGGTGGTGACTGGACACTGGAGGGATGATGGTGACTGGACACTGGAGGGTGGTGGTGACTGGACACTGGAGGGTGGATGGTGACTGGACACTGGAGGGTGGATGGTGACTGGACACTGGAGGGTGGATGGTGACTGGACACTGGAGGGTGGATGGTGACTGGACACTGGAGGGTGAGTGGTGACTGGACACTGGAGGGTGGATGGTGACTGGACACTGGAGGGTGGATGGTGACTGGACACTGGAGGGTGGATGGTGACTGGACACTGGAGGGTGGATGGTGACTGGACACTGGAGGGTGGTGGTGACTGGACACTGGAGGGTGGATGGTGACTGGACACTGGAGGGTGGATGGTGACTGGACACTGGAGGGTGGATGGTGACTGGACACTGGAGGGTGGATGGTGACTGGACACTGGAGGGTGGATGGTGACTGGACACTGGAGGGTGGATGGTGACTGGACACTGGAGGGTGGATGTGACTGGACACTGGAGGGTGGATGGTGACTGGACACTGGAGGGATGGTGACTGGACACTGGAGGGTGGATGGTGACTGGACACTGGAGGGTGGATGGTGACTGGACACTGGAGGGTGGATGGTGACTGGACACTGGAGGGTGGATGGTGACTGGACACTGGAGGGTGGTTGGTGACTGGACACTGGAGGGTGGATGGTGACTGGACACTGGAGGGTGGTGACTGGACACTGGAGGGTGGATGGTGACTGGACACTGGAGGGTGGTGACTGGACACTGGAGGGTGGATGGTGACTGGACACTGGAGGGTGGATGGTGACTGGACACTGGAGGGTGGATGGTGACTGGACACTGGAGGGTGGATGGTGACTGGACACTGGAGGGTGGTGGTGACTGGACACTGGAGGGTGGGTGGTGACTGGACACTGGAGGGTGGATGGTGACTGGACACTGGAGGGTGGATGGTGACTGGACACTGGAGGGTGGATGGTGACTGGACACTGGAGGGTGGATGGTGACTGGACACTGGAGGGTGGATGGTGACTGGACACTGGAGGGTGGATGGTGACTGGACACTGGAGGGTGGTGGTGACTGGACACTGGAGGGTGGTGTGACTGGACACTGGAGGGTGGATGGTGACTGGACACTGGAGGGTGGATGGTGACTGGACACTGGAGGGTGGTTTGTGACTGGACACTGGAGGGTGGATGGTGACTGGACACTGGAGGGTGGATGGTGACTGGACACTGGAGGGTGGATGGTGACTGGACACTGGAGGGTGGATGGTGACTGGACACTGGAGGGTGGTGACTGGACACTGGAGGGTGGATGGTGACTGGACACTGGAGGGTGGATGGTGACTGGACACTGGAGGGTGGATGGTGACTGGACACTGGAGGGTGGATGGTGACTGGACACTGGAGGGTGGATGGTGACTGGACACTGGAGGGTGGTGACTGGACACTGGAGGGTGGTGACTGGACACTGGAGGGTGGATGGTGACTGGACACTGGAGGGTGGATGGTGACTGGACACTGGAGGGTGGATGGTGACTGGACACTGGAGGGTGGATGGTGACTGGACACTGGAGGGTGGTGGTGACTGGACACTGGAGGGTGGGTGGTGACTGGACACTGGAGGGTGGTGACTGGACACTGGATGGTGGGTGGTGACTGGATACTGGAGGGTGGATGGTGACTGGACACTGGAGGGTGGATGGTGACTGGACACTGGAGGGTGGATGGTGACTGGACACTGGAGGGTGGATGGTGACTGGACACTGGAGGGTGGATGGTGACTGGACACTGGAGGGTGGGTGGTGACTGGACACTGGTGGGAAGGTGGTGACTGGACACTGGAGGGTGAATGGTGACTGGACACTGGAGGGTGGATGGTGACTGGACACTGGAGGGTGGATGGTGACTGGACACTGGAGGGTGGATGGTGACTGGACACTGGAGGGTGGATGGTGACTGGACACTGGAGGGTGGTGGTGACTGGACACTGGAGGGTGGATGGTGACTGGACACTGGAGGGTGGTGGTGACTGGACACTGGAGGGTGGATGGTGACTGGACACTGGAGGGTGGGTGATGACTGGACACTGGAGGGTGGATGGTGACTGGACACTGGAGGGTGGATGGTGACTGGACACTGGAGGGTGGATGGTGACTGGACACTGGAGGGTGGATGGTGACTGGACACTGGAGGGTGGATGGTGACTGGACACTGGAGGGTGGATGGTGACTGGACACTGGAGGGTGGGTGATGACTGGACACTGGAGGGTGGATGGTGACTGGACACTGGAGGGTGGTGATGACTGGACACTGGAGGGGTGGTGACTGACACTGGAGGGTGGATGGTGACTGGACACTGGCGGGTGGTGGTGACTGGACACTGGAGGGTGGTGACTGGACACTGGAGGGTGGTGGTGACTGGACACTGGAGGGTGGATGGTGACTGGACACTGGAGGGTGGATGGTGACTGGACACTGGAGGGTGGATGGTGACTGGACACTGGAGGGTGGATGGTGACTGGACACTGGAGGGTGGATGGTGACTGGACACTGGAGGGTGGATGGTGACTGGACACTGGAGGGTGGTGATGACTGGACACTGGAGGGTGGGTGATGACTGGACACTGGAGGGTGGGTGGTGACTGGACACTGGAGGGTGGGTGATGACTGGACACTGGAGGGAGGGTGGTGGCATGACACTGGAGGGTGGATGGTGACTGGACACTGGAGGGTGGATGGTGACTGGACACTGGAGGGTGGGTGATGACTGGACACTGGAGGGTGGGTGATGACTGGACACTGGAGGGTGGGTGATGACTGGACACTGGAGGGTGGTGGTGACTGGACACTGGAGGGTGGGTGGTGACTGGACACTGGAGGGTGGGTGATGACTGGACACTGGAGGGTGGGTGATGACTGGACACTGGAGGGAGGGTGATGACTGGACACTGGAGGGTGGGTGATGACTGGACACTGGAGGGAGGTGGTGACTGGACACTGGAGGGTGGGTGATGACTGGACACTGGAGGGTGGGTGATGACTGGACACTGGAGGGTGGGATGGTGACTGGACACTGGAGGGTGGGTGATGACTGGACACTGGAGGGTGGGTGATGACTGGACACTGGAGGGTGGGTGATGACTGGACACTGGAGGGTGGGTGATGACTGGACACTGGAGGGTGGGTGATGACTGGACACTGGAGGGTGGATGGTGACTGGACACTGGAGGGTGGATGGTGACTGGACACTGGAGGGTGGGTGATGACTGGACACTGGAGGGAGGGTGATGACTGGACACTGGAGGGAGGGTGGTGACTGGACACTGGAGGGAGGGTGATGACTGGACACTGGAGGGTGGGTGATGACTGGACACTGGAGGGAGGGTGATGACTGGACACTGGAGGGTGGGAATGACTGGACACTGGAGGGTGGGTGATGACTGGACACTGGAGGGTGGGTGATGACTGGACACTGGAGGGTGGGTGATGACTGGACACTGGAGGGAGGGTGATGACTGGACACTGGAGGGAGGGTGATGACTGGACACTGGAGGGTGGGTGATGACTGGACACTGGAGGGTGGGTGATGACTGGACACTGGAGGGTGGATGGTGACTGGACACTGGAGGGTGGATGGTGACTGGACACTGGAGGCTGGGTGATGACTGGACACTGGAGGGAGGGTGATGACTGGACACTGAAGGGAGGGTGGTGACTGGACACTGGAGGGAGGGTGATGACTGGACACTGGAGGGTGGGTGATGACTGGACACTGGAGGGAGGGTGATGACTGGACACTGGAGGGTGGGTGATGACTGGACACTGGAGGGAGGATGGTGACTGGACACTGGAGGGTGGGTGATGGCTGGACACTGGAGGGTGGGTGATGACTGGACACTGGAGGGAGGGTGGGGACTGGACACTGGAGGGAGGGTGATGACTGGACACTGGAGGGAGGGTGATGACTGGACACTGGAGGGAGGGTGGGGACTGGACACTGGAGGGTGGGTGATGACTGGACACTGGAGGGTGGGTGATGACTGGACACTGGAGGGTGGGTGATGACTGGACACTGGAGGGTGGGTGATGACTGGACACTGGAGGGAGGGTGATGACTGGACACTGGAGGGTGGATGGTGGCAGGACACTGGAGGGAGGGTGATGACTGGACACTGGAGGGAGGGTGATGACTGGACACTGGAGGGTGGGTGATGACTGGACACTGGAGGGTGGGTGATGACTGAACACTGGAGGATGGGTGATGACTGGACACTGGAGGGTGGATGGAGACTGGACACTGGAGGGTGGGTGATGACTGGACACTGGAGGGTGGGTGATGACTGGACACTGGAGGGTGAGTGATGACTGGACACTGGAGGGAGGGTTGTGGCATGACACTGGAGGGCGGTTGATGACTGGACACTGGAGGGTGGGTGATGACTGGACACTGGAGGGTGGATGGTGACTGGACACTTGAGGGTGGGTGATGACTGGACACTGGAGGGTGGATGGTGACTGGACACTGGAGGGAGGGTGATGACTGGACACTGGAGGGTGGGTGATGACTGGACACTGGAGGGAGGGTGGTGGCATGACACTGGAGGGTGGGTGATGACTGGACACTGGAGGGTGGGTGGTGACTGGACACTGGAGGGAGGGTGATTACTGGACACTTGAGGGTGGATGGTGACTGGACACTGGAGGGAGGATGGTGGCATGACACTGGAGGGAGGATGGTGACTGGACACTGGAGGGTGGGTGATGACTGGACACTGGAGGGTGGGTGATGACTGGACACTGGAGGGTGGGTGATGACTGGACACTGGAGGGTGGTGTGTGACTTGACACTGGAGGGTGGTGTGACTGGACACTGGAGGGTGGTGGTGACTGGACACTGGAGGGTGGATGGTGACTGGACACTGGAGGGTGGATGGATGACTGGACACTGGAGGGTGGTGTTGACTGGACACTGGAGGGTGGATGGTGACTGGACACTGGAGGGTGGTGTGACTGGACACTGGAGGGTGGGTGTGACTGGACACTGGAGGGTGGTTGGTGACTGGACACTGGAGGGTGGATGGTGACTGGACACTGGAGGGTTGATGGTGACTGGACACTGGAGGGTGGATGGTGACTGGACACTGGAGGGTGGATGGTGACTGGACACTGGAGGGTGGTGACTGGACACTGGAGGGTGGATGGTGACTGGACACTGGAGGGTGGATGGTGACTGGACACTGGAGGGTGGTGACTGGACACTGGAGGGTGGATGGTGACTGGACACTGGAGGGTGGATGGTGACTGGACACTGGGGGGTGGTGACTGGACACTGGAGTGTGGTGACTGGACACTGGAGGGTGGATGGTGACTGGACACTGGAGGGAGGGTGGTGACTGGACACTGGAGGGTGGATGGTGACTGGACACTGGAGGGTTGATGGTGACTGGACACTGGAGGGTGGTGGTGACTGGACACTGGAGGGTGGATGGTGACTGGACACTGGAGGGTGGATGGTGACTGGACACTGGAGGGTGGATGGTGACTGGACACTGGAGGGATGATGGTGACTGGACACTGGAGGGTGGTGGTGACTGGACACTGGAGGGTGGATGGTGACTGGACACTGGAGGGTGGATGGTGACTGGACACTGGAGGGTTGATGGTGACTGGACACTGGAGGGTGGATGGTGACTGGACACTGGAGGGTGGATGGTGACTGGACACTGGAGGGTGGATGGTGACTGGACACTGGAGGGTTGATGGTGACTGGACACTGGAGGGTGGATGGTGACTGGACACTGGAGGGTGGATGGTGACTGGACACTGGAGGGTGGATGGTGACTGGACACTGGAGGTGGTGGTGACTGGACACTGGAGGGTGGTGGTGACTGGACACTGGAGGGTGGATGGTGACTGGACACTGGAGGGTGGTGGTGACTGGACACTGGAGGGTGGATTGTGACTGGACACTGGAGGGTGGATGGTGACTGGACACTGGAGGGTGGATGGTGACTGGACACTGGAGGGTGGATGGTGACTGGACACTGGAGGGTGGATGGTGACTGGACACTGGAGGGTGGTGTGACTGGACACTGGAGGGTGGTTACGACTGGACACTGGAGGGTGGATGGTGACTGGACACTGGAGGGTGGATGGTGACTGGACACTGGAGGGTGGATGGTGACTGGACACTGGAGGGTGGATGGTGACTGGACACTGGAGGGTGGATGGTGACTGGACACTGGAGGGTGGATGGTGACTGGACACTGGAGGGTGGATGGTGACTGGACACTGGAGGGTGGATGGTGACTGGACACTGGAGGGTGGATGGTGACTGGACACTGGAGGGTGGATGGTGACTGGACACTGGAGGGTGGATGGTGACTGGACACTGGAGGGTGGATGGTGACTGGACACTGGAGGGATGATGGTGACTGGACACTGGAGGGTGGATGGTGACTGGACACTGGAGGGTGGATGGTGACTGGACACTGGAGGGTGGATGGTGACTGGACACTGGAGGGTGGATGGTGACTGGACACTGGAGGGTGGATGGTGACTGGACACTGGAGGGTGGTGACTGGACACTGGAGGGTGGGTGGTGACTGGACACTGGAGGGTGGATGGTGACTGGACACTGGAGGGTGGATGGTGACTGGACACTGGAGGGTGGATGGTGACTGGACACTGGAGGGTGGATGGTGACTGGACACTGGAGGGTGGATGGTGACTGGACACTGGAGGGTGGATGGTGACTGGACACTGGAGGGTGGATGGTGACTGGACACTGGAGGGTGGATGGTGACTGGACACTGGAGGGTGGATGGTGACTGGACACTGGAGGGTGGATGGTGACTGGACACTGGAGGGTGGATGGTGACTGGACACTGGAGGGTGGATGGTGACTGGACACTGGAGGGTGGATGGTGACTGGACACTGGAGGGTGGATGGTGACTGGACACTGGAGGGTGGATGGTGACTGGACACTGGAGGGTGGATGGTGACTGGACACTGGAGGGTGGATGGTGACTGGACACTGGAGGGTGGATGGTGACTGGACACTGGAGGGTGGATGGTGACTGGACACTGGAGGGTGGATGGTGACTGGACACTGGAGGGTGGATGGTGACTGGACACTGGAGGGTGGATGGTGACTGGACACTGGAGGGTGGATGGTGACTGGACACTGGAGGGTGGATGGTGACTGGACACTGGAGGGTGGATGGTGACTGGACACTGGAGGGTGGATGGTGACTGGACACTGGAGGGTGGATGTGGACTGGACACTGGAGGGTGGATGGTGACTGGACACTGGAGGGTGGATGGTGACTGGACACTGGAGGGTGGATGGTGACTGGACACTGGAGGGTGGTGGTGACTGGACACTGGAGGGTGGATGGTGACTGGACACTGGAGGGTGGATGGTGACTGGACACTGGAGGGTGGATGGTGACTGGACACTGGAGGGTGGTGGTGACTGGACACTGGAGGGTGGATGGTGACTGGACACTGGAGGGTGGATGGTGACTGGACACTGGAGGGTGGATGGTGACTGGACACTGGAGGTGGATGGTGACTGGACACTGGAGGGTGGATGGTGACTGGACACTGGAGGGTGGATGGTGACTGGACACTGGAGGGTGGATGGTGACTGGACACTGGAGGGTGGGTGGTGACTGGACACTGGAGGGAGGGTGGTGACTGGACACTGGAGGGTGGGTGATGACTGGACACTGGAGGGTGGGTGATGACTGGACACTGGAGGGAGGGTGGTGGCATGACACTGGAGGATGGATGGTGACTGGACACTGGAGGGAGGGTGATGACTGGATACTGGAGGGAGGGTGATGACTGGACACTGGAGGGAGGATGGTGGCAGGACACTGGAGGGTGGTGACTGGACACTGGACACTGGAGGGAGGGTGTTGACTACACATTGGAGGGTGGTGACTGGACATTGGTGGGTTGATGGTGACTGGACACTGGAGGGTTGATGCTGACTGGACACTGGACTCTGGAGGGTGGGTATTGACTGGACACTGGACACTGGAGGGAGGGTGGTTACTGGACACTGGAGGTTGGATGGTGACTGGACATTGGTGGGTGGATGGTGACTGGACACTGGAGGGTGGGTGGTGACTGGACACTGGTGGATGGTGACTGGACACTGGAGGGTGGGTGGTGACTGGACATTGGTGGATGGTGACTGGACACTGGAGGGTGGGTGGTGACTGGACACTGGAGGGTGGTGACTGGACACTGGAGGGTGGTGACTGGACACTGGAGGGTGGTGACTGGACACTGGTGGGTGGGTTGTGACTGGACACTGGTCGGAGGGTGGTGACTGGACACTGGAGGGTGGTGACTGGACACTGGAGGGTGGTGACGGGACACTGGAGGGTGGTGACTGGACACTGGAAGGTGGGTGGTGACTGGACACTGGAGGGTTGAGACGGGACACTGGAAGGAGGGTGGTTACTGGACACTGGATGGTGGTGATTTGACACTGGAGGGTGGTGACTGGACACTGGAGGGTGGTGACTGGACACTGGTGGACATTTGTAGGTGGCGAGTGCCGTTGTGGAGGGATGTCTGTCCTCGCGGCGTGCCACGGTGTCCTTGACGACTGACGACCATGGGATGCACCTGCTCTGCCTCTACGTGGACGACTTCAGGGACGTGATCGGGAGGATGCGGCTGGAGGAGGAGCTGCGGAAGCTGCTCGATGAGCCCCGGATGAAAATGGTCTTCCGCCCGCTCTTTGTTTCCTACTACTGCAGCACGCTGGACGATGGCTCCAAGGCCCAGGTCAAACGGAGGTTCAAGGACGTGTGGTCCCAAGGTGTGGACCGCGAGACCCAGGCATCCAAGGCAGCCAGCATTGCACTGGTGACGAAGCGTGGCAAATATGGAAAGCGCGGCAAGGACGCCAAGGACGCCAAGGACGAGACAAGCAAAGACCTCAGAAGCCTGGCCCTCCTCAGTGTGTATGACAAGTAGCGTCAGCACGAATGACATCTGCAAAGTGACGTCAGAACGAATTGCGTCTTTGCCTCTAGTGCCATTCTGGTGTTGTCGGCTTTCGTGACGTCAAAATAAGCTCCATCAGGAGGTGCAGCTTTTCGGCAGGTGACATAAGGACGGACATGTCGAATACTGAAAGGTGTCTAATACTTGATGACCGCACTTGACCTGCTAGTTATTCATGAAATCACATTTGTCTAGCAAATCTTACGTTCTTACCTGTTCATATTGATGCACCGTACACTCTACTTGAGATTGCAGGAAGAAGATGGTAGTGAAGAAGTTCTCCTCTTGTTTTCACCCCAACAATCTGACACATGTCTTTCACCAGAACTCTATTAACGCATGCTGGGAACCCTCGAAGTTAAGCGGAAAGCTGACTTAAAGCCCACGTATCAGGAGCGGATGCTAACAACTGTCACCCAGAAGACTACGGGATTTCCTCCCCACTATCTCAATGCAATGTGCGCGTCGATCAAAAGTCTGTATCATCCCCAGAACCTGGCGTTCACTGCCACGCACCTCCTCTGAGGACTGCCATCTTAGCAGGCACAACAAGTACAGTCTTTGGAAAATGAATTAGTACAGCAAACTTTTCCCGTTGATCAAGTAGAAGTCTTACGACAACGCCCATGCAGGCTCACGTTATTTGGCCCACAAAAGCGGAGTGAGATTGGTCGACTTATTGCAGTTAGGACAGCAAGATTGGTCGACTTATTGCAGTTAGGACAGCAAGATTGGTCGACTTATTGCAGTTAGGACAGCAAGATTGGTCGACTTATTGCAGT
>JAWQFJ010030915.1:7500-25592 GCA_034096865.1 Theodoxus fluviatilis
TTTAATTAATAGGGAAATGAGACATTTAATTAACTGAGAAAGTTAATGAACTATATTGAAAACATTAAAAATCATATAATATCTTAAAATATAGTCTTTCATTCTTTCTGTCTCTCTTTCTCTGCCCCTCCGACTGTTCTTGCTGCTCTCTGATGAGTGTGCACAGCTTGAAGATGTTTGGATGCGCCCCTTGACTCCTCCTGTTTATTGACGAGTGGAATCCCTCAACGTGGTTATTCGTTCTTGAAGAACACAATGTCATGCGAGACGCTCGAAACGGCACAATCGACTTTCAACTTGCTTTTTACTCAAGACCATGACAAGACTGTGGCACTCACTCGGGATGTACAAGCAACAAACGGAAGACCACTCACTCGCACGGAATGTACAAGCAACAAACTGAAGACTACTCATACATGCACAAGTTCCCAGTACGGCGACCGAAACTAAAGAGGACGGCGAAATAGCACGGGATCGCCTTAAGAAAAAAATTGACGAATACGGCGATTTGACACCCATACGGCGAAACGGGAAACGACGAAACGGCACCCAACCCTGTCACGACCACGTCCTCCCTGCCCCTTTCCCCCCCGCCACCACAACTACCCTCCCCCCACCCCCGCCACCACAACTACCCTCCCCCCACCCCCGCCACTACCACCACAACCACCGCCACAACCACCTACACCACCGTCACCACCACCATCACCGTCACTACCACCGTCACCACCACTGTCACCACAACCACATTCACCACCACAAAAACCTTCACCACAAACACCTTAACCACCACCATTGCCATCACCACTGCTGCCACCTTCAACATTATAACTACAGCATTGCCAGGATGATTACCCGCAGAATCTGCCATGTGGTTGGAGAAGTGTGTGGAGGGATACTCCCATTAAATGCTGCTCTTTTTTAACTGTTGATTTTGAATACTACAAAATATTTACCAATCGCTGACGATGGCAACAATACAGTGCTGGAGCTCATTCTGGTGTCTTTCTGGCCTTCAGCAAAGCAAAATTCTGAACACTTTGTGATTGACTGGAACGAGACAACACACTTTTGTCTTTTGCCCCCTCCTTCTCCCTTCCCCCACTAATCGAACTAAAGTGTTCTTGAGAAAATCTGCATAGGATTGTTTGAAGATGTGAAGAAACAAATTATAACATGTGTACAACCTCGTGCTTACACAACAAAGTCTTATGAGAAGAACCTTTCGTCAGGATACATACGAATGTGGTAAATAGCCTTTGCAGTTGTTTGTGTGAAATATCGCATCAGCGATGGTATCACTGCACCATGACACTGCCGGATGAGTTTCAGCAGTATCTGCACCGTTCTTCTGTCATTGAGATGTGATGCAAATTTAAGTATCGTCTCCCACTACAAAGCAGCCACAATTCGGAGAATGGATCTTTCCGGATCTTTTCTCTGCCATTCTGCACTTCTCCACAGTGAAGTCTAATAAATGGTGCTTTTGAAGGCAATCCTGGCAGACTGCGGATCATGTAACCGTTGGGTTCACTGCTTTTTCCCCAGCAGACAGCGCTGTGCCTGGCTATAAACGAGACTGGATGACGGCTCGGATCAATGGCGTCGCTTCCCAAGGGACGTGACGTCAAGCTTTGGAAGTTGGAACAAGGAGGAAATGAAATGAGCCGTGCAACTTAAGGCTCAGTGACATTCCAGCAGATGAAAGCCCAGCTACCTCGTCCACAGGAGCAACAGGTCTTCTTGAGTGGCCACGTCTCATGCGTTGGAGTGGCGGCTGAACATCAGCTGTCATATCCATTGCGTGGAGAAGTGTAGAGAAATTTGCTTTCTTCTTTTTCTTTGTTTTGTCTTTGCATTTCCCCTTTATAATCGTGACTTATCTCCGTGTCATTATGCTGTGATGTTATTGTATCAACGAATCAATCGGGAGCGACATACGTAAGCTAAAGACCACCGAAGAAAACGAATGATAAAAGAGAAACACGTGCCCAAAAAACAGACGAGATATTCCCACCTTAGAACATATCCGGAAATGAGATATATGGGGAAGTACGGGAATTGCTTCCGTGATTGCTAAGCTGCATTATGTCATCGTCATATTTATTTCAGCATATGGTTGATTGAAGCGCTCCGTAGACGTGAATAAAAAGTTAGCAAACCAAAGGCGTAGCAGCCTAACCAGAGTCGTTGTGCATACCTAACAAATATTTTAGTTTTGAAGAAAGCTTTCGGGGAGCAGCAAGGCTGATGCCTCTCCACAGTAGAACTGTGTCAGTGTATTTCTAGAGAGGCGGGGAGCTAAGAGAGTTCTTGTATTAGGAAAGCGCATCTCTCAGTTCATCCTCGAAAGCCATGTAAGCCCAGCTTATTCCGGCTGCAAAGGTCGCAAACTATTTTCGTCAGATGAACCTGAGATTGGAAAGGTGGGTTACAAACAACTTATTGATTTGCGTACACAGCATTTCTTTGCTGTGAAGTGCGTCCATGGGTTCACAGGAGAGATGTCTTAGTACAAATACTGAAGTCAGTGCGGATATTGATTCGGAATTAATCCCCTTCTCAAGCGTATTCGTGTCTTATGCACTCGTGGCAAGAAACTAATGCAGCCACTGATTCCACGGTAACTTTCCATTGATCGGAGAGAAATGTGGCTGACACGGTTTGTTTCAGCGACTCTGATTGATTCGGGATATACAGTCTGCGTAATACGGAACGCAATACTGGAACTCTGTTTCACTCAGCAAGAATATGTGTATCTTCTCGTCGTCAAGAGCGAGCAAGAAAATTTCACAAAGCAGAAGAGGTGTCATAGTATGGGAAAAGTGTGGTCGACTCCCAATTCGGATAATCGGGTCGTTTCTTTCATCTACCTACGTTCAT
Source organism: Theodoxus fluviatilis (assembly GCA_034096865.1). Classification (NCBI taxonomy): domain Eukaryota; kingdom Metazoa; phylum Mollusca; class Gastropoda; order Cycloneritida; family Neritidae; genus Theodoxus; species Theodoxus fluviatilis. Next base: position 10,384 of record JAWQFJ010030915.1, read on the forward strand.
GTAGGATGTTGAAAGACCAAAAAGAAGTCGTAGTACTTGTGGATGTGACAAAACACAGCAATAGTTTGTCCTGAATGTAGCACATTGTGAATTCAGCTTACATGGTCAGCGACTTGATTTCGTTCTTTTAAAGATTGTTTTTACTCACCTGGTAATGCGAGCTTCTGCTGAAGTTTAGAATCTCCTTATGGCTGAGTCTCCTGTAATTACCGGAATACAACCTGTTTTCAGACTGTGTCTGCCCGAAATATATTTGTGGTTCTCGTAAAACGATTCTTGTTGTGCAGGGAAAAAACGTATGTTGTGGTACGGCACGACTTTGTGTTCCCTGTTTTAATCTCTACAAGGACCTGAGGCGCCATTAACAACGGAGTCTTAAAAGAGAGTATTAAAAGTCGTTTTTAATCTTCTAGTTTACACTAGTTTGAATTTTTTCAAATGTTTCATGTTTTACAAGTTTAGAAAAAGCTGCGAGAACAAATACTGCCATGACGACAATGATACAAAACACTTATCAGTTGTCACTCTCATTGCAACTGGCATGCAAGCACTTCTGCGTTATATAATCAGTAACAAGCCACGAGCTTCTAGCTTGTATGAGGAAACCAAAATAATCGAGGCATGGTGGCAGAGTCGCAGGAGGCGGCACTTGCTCAATGCCTCCCTGGTCATCTGCAACTCGTGGGGAAGTAGCCTCGAGGCCCTACCCCGGTATCACTTTTTCAGTCTCGGCTAAGTTTTCTTAGAAGGCAATGATTTAACCAGGGAACTCCACAACCGTCTTTCAGAAACCCACAGCTCCTTCGGATACCCATGAAGGAGGATATGATAAAAACTGCTGACTGCCTCTATTACACCAGATTCCACATGTGCAGCGTAGTTGTCATTCTAAAATCATGCATGAGATTCATATAGTTGGGTCCTCCAGAGAAAACAAATCAAATTGCTCAAACGCAAGGTATGGGACATTTCACATGTCGAGATCATTGCGAGTCAACATTCCTTCCCCACCCCCTCTTTCCCTTTTCTCATACACTCCCCATCCCTACCCCATAATCCCCGTGCTGCAGAATGACGGATTTTTGTTTGATGAGCATCCTGCAATGCAAATACAGCATTGCAAAGAAGTGTGATGTATGCAGCCACGAGATCCAAACACATTTCAGTAGACGAGAAAGGTTTTATCAATTGCTCTGGTTCCGCTCGAATGTTTATTCAATTTGATTTTGCAGAATATTTGCATACTGCACTACGACGTACATCTAAGCGTGCATGTAATTTTATGTGTATCACTTTACCGGGACTCCAGAAGCATAATCTTATTTGTACTGATAAATCTGTTGATTTCAAACGAAGGTCCGGGGAAAAAACAATATGTGTCTTTAATGAAATTTTTTGGGGGTAAGTTTTTTCTCAAAAAGACGAAGAGGTGGGTTGCTGATCAGATGGATCCAAAACTGATTATCAACTGTAAAGGTGCGTAAACTATTCCTCAAAATGTGATCAGCTTTCCCAAACCGTGCGCACAACGAAATCGCATTTGCATCTTTCTGCATCGCCGACACGCCATCCTGAGGCTGTCCCCACAGCAAAAAGTTGACATTTTCAAGTTTCTATCCACGGCGTATCATAGCTCGACTATTCCAATCGCATTTGCCGTAAGAATATTGGGTTAGTCTAAGCTGACTATTTGTGGCAGTCCCCATTTTTGTTTTCGTGCATGGCTGAAGCCCTCTTACTTGAGGTGTAAACCTTATGCATACAAAGTCTCTGGCAAATTGACTTAGTGGGCAGCATACCTTGCTACTACTTTCAGAAAAAGTTCATCGCACTGGTTAAATCCTCAGATTTAGAATCGGCATTTTCGTTGACATACTTTGCCGTGAGCAGTGGAAGTGTTTTTCTCTCCAGAAAATGGCAAACAATTACGTCGGCAATCGTTTGCAGTATTTCAACGTCAAAGTAACCTACAAAGACGGGTAGACTGATTTTAGCTGTTTGGTGCAAAACAATGTCTGGTATTTCAATGTGTGCAAAGGATACACTATACGGTGTATCATTGCCAACATGGATTTCCTTCAGACGTCGAAGGCCGACAATTAGTCTACGATAGAAACAAGGATATTTATCGTTTGATATTGCCAATGATTACCATTGCGTTCCTGAAGTGACTCCTTCATTTCCTAATTCAGGAAAGTCGTGTTCGTCATCAAACCATTGAACCTATTTGTTGGAGAACGTTTGAGATGAGTTGTTTTCTCTTTTTTTAAATAAATGAGACAGCTCGGGAATATATTCTGAAGTGTTTCTTTGCCAGCAGAATTACCAGGATGCGGATTTTTTGTGAAAGCATCGCAGTCTCTTCTCCAGAATACGGCATGCGCTCGCCTGTGGAGAAGGGGGAAAAAACCCAATTAAATAGTCAGCAAACTTTCTGGAACAACATATTCGCACCTCACCGCCACAAGCCGTCACGACCCTCAGGCGCTTTCCCCGAGACTTGGCGACAACACAACCGGGACTTGAGCTGCTTCAGAAGTGTTCTCCTCTCGAGCGCGACATACAGCCGGAGCCGGAGCCGGCTGCCGGTGCCTGCTCCAGTGGCTGGCCGAGACGCTGGCGCCGAACAGCCAACGGGCTACAGGAGGGGCATCGGGATTACAGTTCGTCACGAAGGCCCAATTTGTAGATACGATTTAGAGTGATGTGGGTTTGGTGATCTCTCCTAACAGTACTTCTGTGATCCAGACAATCCAGAAAGACGTTAGAGTTCTACCCACGAAGAGCAAGGAAATTGTCCCTGAATCGTCCTGTCTGTCTCTGGACAAAAATGCGTTAGTGTGGACAGATTTAAGACTAACAGGGATACCTTCTCCAAGGCATTCTAACGAGGGCGAGGGGCACTGACATGGGCTGGGCGATGGAGGCAACTAACCCAGGACGCAATGATGGTGAGGGGCTCGTGGTGGAAAAGGGGATTGGGGAGCGAAGTGGATTAGACGCGAGAGGGTCTGGGATGGGAGAGGTGATGGCCAGGCATGGACTTTTCGTGCACTTTGAATAAGTGTCAAAATACTTTCAAGAAAGATGAATAAGCCGTCTAGTTTAAAATCTTGCTGTTGTGTTTTCCAGATAAACCGCGAAAGTTATGAGAACATTTCATACCAGTGAAAACATCCGACGCTGAATCAGCATGAATGATAACTTTGCTCTCCTCTTGGAGAACACTGTCACCAAGTGATGAAAGATTTGACGTGCAAATTCGGGCAGTACGAAAACAATTTGCTTCCCGCCGGACCGCACAGCTGCGTCACGGCGGGGCCAGCTTTGTTTACCGAAGAGTTGTCTCAATGTTCGTGCATCTTCAGTCGCTACATAATTCAGGCTCTCTTCGGGCAAATTTGTGTGAACATGCTCTGAAAGTCACGCCATCTTTCAGTCCATCTGACTAGGGTGGGGAAGCAGTGAAGCGGGCGGTGACACTGAGGTGTGTAACCCGAGACTTAGAAAACTGAGGAAAAGGGGTGGGGGTGGGGGTTAGGGGGAGGAGGGGGGAGGAGGGGGGAGGAGAGAGGAGAGGTGGGAGGAGGGGGGTTGTGGAGGGGGGAGGTGGAGGGGGATTAGATGGTCTTCAGGAGGAGGCGTAACGACGTTGCACAGACGTTCCTTATGAAATGCGGTTGCATGCTGCGCAGGAGGTTGAGTGAAAAGGCGGGCAAAGAAAAGCAAATCGACGAGATCTAACTACGTCGTCGACGGCAAATCGAATTTCTGCCATCGCTCTGCCTGAGGCACGAAGGAGGTTTTTTCCCGTCCATTTTGGTCGAAGGCTTCTGATGGCCATGACAGCAGCAGCTGCAACAGGGAGCCACGAGGCCCTCATTGCGTCCTGAAGTGACCCGATGACCCACCTAGACCCCTCTGGTTTCATTGCGGGTGATCGTCATTTTCAACATTTCTACTACGCCGATCACATTCCCTCATTACCTTCTCGTCGTGAATAGGCAATGAAGTCCGCGAAAAACGTCAAATTGGAAATCGACCCTCGAACTCGGATCGTTTTTCCCAACTGATAAACTGATGGCTGAATCCACTATCGTTGGCCCGTGGTTGCATGCTGTCTGAAGGGTTCTTGGACTGTCCACTTCTCCTGGTGCGATATCACGCTTACTCGAGGCATCGGTGTGTCGGTCTGCAGTCAAATTAGGTGCCTATCAAAAACACCTAGTGTGCCGTCCAAATCTTTAAGTATGATTTCAAAGCACATTCATATATCTAAAACGAATGACGTTTTTCGTAGTGCCTTGGACTGAAACACTAACTGACGGTGATTATTTTTTTCATCCACCGTCGTAGGATGAGCATTCCAACATTCACACGCAAACACGCGCGCGCTCACACACACGAACACATACACACACAAACAAACAGACACACACACACACACACACACACACACACACACACACATACAGAGACTCACGCACGCACGCATGCATGCATGAATGCATCTGTGATGACGAGGACCAGGAGCTGAAGAACGAGGAGGTGGAGAGGGCTGAGTAGCCGAGGAAGTTGTAGGATTGCAGGCGCTGATAGATCAGGTTTGTGTGCAAAACACGCCATGCAAGGAGCTGGTGGGAGATAACGAGGATGTGCAGAAGCAAGAGTGGGAAGAAGCAGAGCAGCGACGAGAAGCACAGGAAGCAGCAGATGCCAAAAACAGACAAAGCAGGAATGGGAGTGGGAGGAGGAGGAAAAGGAAGACGATGAACGTAGGGGTTAGGCACTGGAAGGGCTAAGAAAACAAAAAAAGAGGAAGGGAGACAAACATGAGGAGCCACGAGGAAGTGCGGAAAAGCAGCAGTAGCTGCTGCAACATAAGGAAGAAATACGAAATTTTGCAGATACATGAGCGCGCAGGTTATGTATGTGTACTGACTGACACTGACTTAAATACTTCAATGTAGAGGGCTCTGGCAGGTTGCTATGAAAAGTTACATGACACTGAAATATGCATACACACAACTTTGGTTTTAAACATTGACATACCCTCATTCTTGGAGTAAAAATAATCCATTCTAGTTGTCGAAATAGTTTCTTCTCCACGTTCAAAGACGAACAGTTGGTACAATATAAACGTTTATGTTCCATTGCTATGCTCGTATGTCAACAGATGTCGATTTCGATCAAATGCTGTAAATACATGCATTGGCAAATTTTTGTGAAGAAGATTTGTTCAGACTGAACAACTCCATGAAATAACGGCATTCATTCTCATCTTTTCTGCATGAACGCACCTATCTGACAATCGCCAACGATTCACGTAGAACAGAATCGCAGATACAGTCCTTTCAGAAGAATGGATGACGCTAGCTGTGCAACTGTAGCTAACTGAAAACAAGGAGCGCGCGGGGAGGAATGGGGGTTGGGGGCAGTGACGTCAGCGACAGCTCCAGCAATACTGTCCTCTTCAAACACGTTCTTCCCACCAAGACATTTTAAAGCTTTCCAGAGGTGGCTTTTACGCATGCGCCGATTGGAACCATTGCCCTCGTTGGCAGATTTTTGCAGAGACCACCTCTCAGGGGATCTGCAGATCCTGGCAGTGTGGGGAATGACTATCGAAGCCGTAGGGGTTCCACTCCCATCTCTCTTGCCAGGTTCCATCCACTGTTTCTCCGTCGGCGACAAATTAAGTTTCCCGGAGTGTTGGCAGGCTGAAGAGGGTTTCGTGTCCAAATGAGTTTGTAATTGATTTGCAAACCAGTGTGTTTGTTTCTTTCGCGAATATGGAAAATGCTGGCTTCAGTCTCGTACCGAAGATCGCAGAAGATCGAGAAATGAGAAATGATTGAGCTGGGAGGATGGGATGTGGGCAGGGGGGGGGGGGGGGGGGGGGGCACAGAAGAAAAGAGAGGGAAGGAGGGAAATAATGGGGAGGTAGTGGACGAAGGGTGGAGTCGTTACGAACGAGTGAAGGTAAAGCGCGAAAAGAGCATGATGGATGTTTAGAAAATATGCGTTGTCGCACGATGTATTAACGAATAGAAATGATGGCTGTGGAAAAAGCAAAGGAACGCGCGCGAGCGCGCGCACACACGCACATGCACACACATGCTCACACGTGCACACACGCGCGCGCGCGCAGAGAGAGAGAGAGAGAGAGTGTGAGAGAGTGAGTGAGTGAGAGAGAGAGAGAAAGAGAGGGAGAGAGGGAGGGAGGGAGTGAGGGAAGGAGGGAGGGAGGGAGGGAGGGAGAGAGAGATGAGAGAGAGAGAGAGAGAGAGGGGGGGGGGGAGAAAGAGAGAGACAGAGATAGAATGACAGAGAGAGAATGAAAGAGAGAGATAGAGAGATAGACAGAGACAGAGAGAATGAGAGAGAGAATGAGAGAGAGAAATAGAGAAAGAGAAAGAGAGAGAGAGAGGGAGAGGGAGGGAGGGAGAGAGAGGAGGAGGAGGAAGAAGATACACGCAAATATTTTTACCCATACAACTGCAAATGTACACACGGTTGAATTTGAATGATCTGACCGTGCCCCGCATTCAGCGTGGCTGAGACTAGTGAATATCTCTGTGTTCAGAATGAGTACCCCGATGCCTCCAGGTGGCCGCTTTGAATAGTAGTGGCCGCCTCGTTGCTGAGCTACTGAAGCAGGTCTCGACAGCCCAGCAGCCAGGGCTTCCAGCTTATGACGGGCGCATCGTGCGACTAGGCCGTGTGTTACACTCAGCTTGTCATCCTTCGTGGTGGCAACGCCTTTCAAAAGTGTCTCAGGACAGAAACATGATGCGTTTTGTTTGCTGTGCGCATTGTGAAATCGCCTGTCTATTGGTCTAAATGTTTACAAGCATACTGCCTTGCTTGCAATATGCACACACATAGTGGAACAGCCGAACTTTCATTTCATGTGGTACGTTCCTCCTGTATCGGGCAGGGATGAGTCAATATGAGGCGTGAGATGCCGAAATCAACACAACGTTTGCCAACAATACTGCTGTGAAAAGAACACTGATATCCCAACTTGATGTGTGAATGTGGATATTGTCAGTCAACATGTCGTCAGTCAACATGTCGACAGTTTATTAAAGGAGGTCATTTTATACTGACCCGCATGGGTCACCCGAATATAGTACCAGTGCGCATGCGCTATTGTTAGTGACTTCTGGTTTTGTTGCCTATTTTTAGCACGTCGCTCTTATCCTCAAATCACACAAGGTCACTCTTTCAGTGGGGGAAGTAGCGAAGAAAATGCAGTCCTCAGCGACTGCAGGTAGTTTGTGTGTGTGTGTGTGTGTGTGTGTGTGTGTGTGTGTGTGTGTGTGTGTGTGTGTGTGTGTGTGTGTGTGTGTGTGTGTGTGTGTGTGTGTGTGTGTGTGGAGGTCTGGGAATGACTGCCGACGTGCTGGAGCCCTTGATTCACCTCCAGAGAGACCGAGTGGGGAAAACCTGCTTAAACCACTACAGATGATAGCCTGAGTACATACATTGATTGGTCTGTTTTTCTCTTTGAGGTAGTTTGGAAGCTAATCTAAATCTTGCCACACTTTCTTCTTCCTTGCGAATATTTAGTTCACTTGACAAATTTAAACGCGTTTGGAGTTTCCTGCGGCCATCTGAAACCTCTCAGTGTATTTTCAGTAGAAAGTGTGGTAGCGTCGAAACTGAGCTTATTTCTACTTTCCTGAGCTTCCTCCAGGCGCCAAAAGATTTGGCCATTTTTATCAATTCTCGTAGCGTTACACCATCTGGAAGAATTTTCGTATCAGATTTACAGAAAAAGAAAACTTTGCAGCAATGCGTGGGTGTTAATGTGACAAAATATCAGTTTTGAGATTGTCTTTTTACCATAATCATTAGTGATCACTTCCGTATTAGGAAGCGACACTGTTGGTTTCTCAGACTCTGTCCGTGATCTTGGCATTGTTCTAGACAATGATCTCTCTATGAAACAACAAGTTCTAAAAGTCTGCCAGGCCGCTTACTTAGAATTAAAAAGAATAGGTTCCATTCGCCTCTACCTCACAGAAGACGCCACCAAAACACTAGTTACATCATACATACTTTCTAGGCTGGACTATGGCAACTCGATTCTAATTAGCTGTCCCAAACCTACAACTCTTTCGCTTCAACGTGTTCAAAATTCTGCCGCCCGTCTTGTCTGCAAAGCCCCACGAACCCAGTCTTGTACCCCCCTGTTGAAGAAATTGCATTGGCTCCCGGTAAACCTGAGGATACAAGTGCTGCTGCCTCTGTTTCAGAATCATCACCGGCTCTGCTCCTCTATACCTCTCACAACCATTCGAACTATACACCACCGCAAGCACACTCCGCTCATCCTCTGATACTAGAATGTTTTATATCAAACCCTACACTCGCGATCAGCATGGCGGAAGAGCTTTTTCTCACTCTGCTGCCGTCGCATGGAACTCTCTCCCCCGCTCAGTCCGACATTGCGAAGATCTCGATTCCTTTAAATCTAACCTCAAAACCCTCTTTTTCACACAACACTTTGAAAAACCTCTGCATCAGTAGTTTTCACACTTGTGGTATTTATTTGATTGGGTGTGTGCTTCCTGTCTAGTTTTGCTTGTCAGTATGTATTACTTTAATCTGTTTGCTTGTTTGTATGTTTTTGTGTTCTTTTTCTATGTTGCTATGGTTGTTTGCTTCTATGCTTGCATGAATCTGTTTGTTTCCGCCTTTTTCGTTGCTTTAGTTGTTTGCTTGCTTGCTTGCATGGTTGATATCTGTTTGTTGCTTTGCCTTATTTGCTTGTGTGCTTGTGTTCCTTTTTTATACATGTTTCTGTTGCTTTTTCAGTTTTTGCATGTATGTTTGCACGATTGATGTCTATTTGCGGCTTTATCTTGTCTTTTTGTTGCTATAGTTGTCTACACTTTGCTTGTCTGGCTATGTTCTTTTTAAACTTTGTGCACGGAAAGCGCTATATTATTAGTATTATTATTATTATTATTATTATTATTATTATTACGTCACGATCATATTTGTTTCGTTGGTCCAGTTCTTGCTGCTGCTGCTGCTGCTAATTCTGCTGCTGCTGGTTCATGCATGTTCAATACAAGTACAAAGAATACTGTGAGTAACGTTGAATAATATCACGCATTAACGTGCCGGTTGTTGTGGTTGCCTGTTGCAAGCGACTATGGCAGGCTGCGCAGTTAGTCTCTCCTCCGAATATGTTTGTTGATGTGACTCGCCAGGCCGATACGCGAGGCACATTGATGGGAGCAGTTGGGTCGCTGGAAGGCAGCTTTGCAGGTGTCCTGAACTGCAGACCTTCTTCCCTCCCTGGCAATGGCGAGTCGGCTAGTAAGTACGTGTAGGACCGCCTAAAGTACGATATAATTGTTATAGATATTTTCTTATCTCTGTTCTGAGTGACTCGTGTAAAATGCTTAACTTTGGGACAACCTTGCCGTTATCGTCGGCAGCACATTTGAAGCTCTAGGAGAAAATTTCGCTTCCAGCTTTGTCAGATGAAGATATCACCTACCCACCTAACAGTGCGTCCTGTTTCTCTTCACACGTTTGCATGCACCGTTGTAAACCGCAGAGAAAGTCTTTGGATTAATTTCAAACTCGTCTTTTGTTTCCGGTCGTATTTTCTTATGTAGATCTATATCATGACTTAAGCTGCACTACATGTATTTCCAACAAGCATGAAGTCCAGAAGATACCAAGCTGTTTTTGCTTGTTGTTTTTGTTTCTTATCTTCATCACGAAACTTTGCTTTTGATAAGTGCGTATCCGACTCAAATCACAGTGTTGCATATTGTTAAGCAATTCAAAGACTTGCATCAGGAGCGTAAGTCATCATTAATTATTATGTACTTCAATGCGCACTCCCAAGCTGCGCATGGACAGAGGTTTTTGAAACAACCTATTATTCCAAACGTTTCAACCAAATTCTGATAGAACGGGAAATAGGAGAAGAAATGCGGCTGAAACTGGCAATGCCTCCAGAATGCGAAGGTCATTCCAAAGCGGGTTCAACGCCCCAAGAGTGTTCCGAGTCCGTGAGAGATTGAATGACACTTCCGCGTGAGCGACTCCCTCCTGTAACTCACTTTGCACGTCTTCAGTGCCCGGGTCTCAAGTCCTGAGTGATTATTCATGCACCCAACTCTCCCTCATGATCTGCAGTGCTCTGAGGAAGACTGCAGCGTTATCATCGGCGTCAGTCAAACTTCAGACTCCTTCCGATGGTACAAGCCATAGCTGACAGCGAGAAAAACCAGTCAGGATGTACAACATTAACAAATTTAAGGTCGCAAATCCCCGAAATTAGGTTGTTGTAAAAAACGTAGTCGGTCCGTAATTTCGTGGAGTATATAGGAGAGAACGTTTTGGAGATCGCGAATTCTTGGACACTAGTCCTTTCGTAGCTGATATATCTTGGAATGCGCAAAATCGTTTATAATTGTAATGGCTAAGTTTATCTAGCTTTCTATTACAAGATGATGCTCTGAAAGGCATGGATGTCCGTTTGGCTTTTTTTGGTGTATATTTGGATCTAATCAAAGTTTTTTCTCACAGTTTTGGCTGTTAGTGATTTACTTTATTGATTATCGACTTACTCTAGATTTTCGTTTCTGTTTCTCACTTTGATCTGCAATGAATTTCATGAAGAACTGAACTTGTCAAAGCCCCGTCTGATTCAATCAAAACCAACTACGCTCAGATTTGCACAGCGCAAAAAGAATCTCTTCAAAATTTGCGTCGCATTTCTCGGCAGACTGTTGTCACTTGAACTTTTTCCACTCCCTTAACTTCGTTTCCTCAGGGATTGAAGGATGAAGTGAATCTTAGATTGCGGGGACACCCTAGATTCAATAGGAACAGAGCATAGGAAGGGTGATGGAAGGCGCGGGGGAGGGGGGAGAGGGGGGGGGGACTGGGAGGGGTGGGGAGGGAAGGGAAAAGAAAGGGGAAGGGAGGGGGAATAAGGAGGGGGAGTGGATGGAGTAAGGGCTCTTTGTCATTTACGTCGCTAGAGGGCCAATTAGTGGGGAACACTCCTTGCATCTGCTTCAATGAAACTTGCCCATGTCCTCCGGTCGCCTTCACGCAAGTTTCAAACGTCTTTTGTCGCTGGAAGCACTCATGGTTCCCCTGACCCTTCGCAATCAATGGCGAACGCCTCAGAAGCCCGCCCAAAATACGACATTATTGATTGTGCAAAGATGAAATGATCGAAAAAAATGAGAGGCAGTCGATATTGCGAATCCGGAATTATGTTTATGGTAGTAATTTGGGTTGCCTGGCTTCCTCTGCCACCCGATCCCAGGATTTCTGGACTGGCGCAAGAAGTCCACACGCGAAGGAGAAGGAATCGACGTCTGAGAGTTTCCGTGCTGTTTAAATGTCAGGAGGAAAACAAACCCTGGGATGGCGTCCTATTCTCAACAGAACTAGTCACATGAAGAAGCAACGCATCAGCACTTAGGTAGGTCGTAGCGCTGGTTCTGCAATCCAGCGTCTTCGTTGGGAATCCGAGCCAAAAATTAAAGGCTCTGCTGATCAAATGCTTGAAACCGAAGAGTGCATTGTGACTTCTCGCATGTAATTCAATAGCCTTCCGTATGCACTATTACTCGAGTTCGGGATCTAAGTTGAAGTATGTTTTTATCATTGAAGAAATACATGTAGTAGTACTCTACACCCGAGTTCTCCAACGAGAGAAAATTCAGATCGTTTCCGTTAAACTTGGCTTTCCGAAATGAACTAAATCGACGATGGTCAATGTTCTTGTTATGTTCTTGAAAAGGTTTAATGCAGTCCGACTCTTCCAGTGAGGTTAGTTCTCAACATCCACATCTATGGTCAGGACGGCCCACTGGGGCATCACCAGACTGGGGTTGTTTACAGTCAGGCCACTGATTCCCAAGTTCAGCTCCCGCGTGCCTGGCCTGGCGATGGGCCAGGGGCCCCTCTGGGAGTCTGCCCAGTGTCACATTGTGACGGACCCCGAGGAAAAGTGGAGCGCGTGACTGTCTGGTGGTCAGCGGGAGATGTACTCTGGGTCTGACTGGAAACTTCGTCATGGACCCGCCTTGACAGGGAGTAGCGGTCAAGTTATTCCGAGCAGGAACTGAACCACGGCACCAAGCAGCATCACGTTCCTTGGCGTATAAGTAGCACTGCATCTCTTTCCTGAGCGTGGTGACTGTAGGCGGAAAACCAGTTTCGCACTAACGAAGCATCTCTTTTGAGAACGTAACCTCGCTTGGTGCAGTGACCTCTGAGAGACTATTGCAGAGTTCACCAAACGGTCGCAGCTGCTCCATTCCGCCTCATCAGCTGACAGGAGGTCTGCAAGAGTCTGAGTACCCACTCTTCTCACACGCACACACTCACACGCGCGCACGCACACACACACACAAACACAAACACAAACACACACAAAACACATACACACACTCACACGCGCGCGCGCACGCACGCACACACACACATACACACACTCACACACAAACAAACACAAACACAAACACACAAACACAAACACACACACACACACACACACACACACACACACAAACACACACACACACACACACACACACAACACACACACACACACACACACACACACACACACACACACACACACACACACACACACACACACACGTACACACACACTCGCACACATGAGAATTTAGGCTCTAAGAGAAATGCATGTCTCTTTCTTAAGGGAAAAGTAACAAGAGCACATCCACAAAAGAGTGACAGGAAGAAGAAATTGCACACAGACCACACTGAGAACTGAATCATTTTGTTAAAAAGTTGTTCAATAATCATATCAAATAACTGACATTAGTGTTCATTCGCAGACTGCTTTTCAGTGACCTCTGAGCAACAACTCACGCATATTCAAAAACTATGCATAGAAATAACCAATAATATTTATTTCACTTACTTAGACTCTTTTTTTTTAAATAAATCTTTTTTGTTACACACTTTACTAATGTAAGACATTTGTGGACAAAGTATATGCCTGCCCGTACAAACTGTTACTTAATTGATAATCACTCAGGAAGTATTTTATTAAAAAAAGATAGTGTGTGGCCATTTTGTTGTTGTTTTTTTTTTTTTTGGGGGGGGGGGGGGGGAATATCAACCCACTCCTTGGAAAAATGTTAAATAGTAAATATGAAATTGCGGAAGCTTCTTTTAAGACGATTTATTCTTGTTTGGCATGTCATAGACTTTGAAACAACACTCACACAGTCACACAGAGGGAAAGCTGCATCACCTTATGCATACGCATTCATACCCATTCGCGCACCCACAGGGTTACAACACATGATAACGACACAGTGCAGCAAACGATTGGGAATGGGAAGAAATTAACAATCCAGTGGCTTTAGTTCAATCCCTGGGACGGGAAAAAACTGGATTATTAATTTATTGGAGAACTGTTTCTTCTGTGACGTATATGGACAATACTACGAGAAGCCTGCAATCAGCATGCTTACCGATCGATTGCTCGGGTGGTCACCATACCACTGGCAAACCCGCGAGTAATAGCATTCTCTGGGGTGGTGCTGGGCTGCAGTGAAGATGATGAATGAGTTTTTAGCCTACCCTGGAATTGGCTAGGGAAGATCCGCGGTCGTAGACTCCACCATCGTTAGATCCCTCGTCTGTCTGAATTATTGCTATACGACGGTGCTGCATTACTCGCACTGGTCTTGATGAGCAATGCCCTGGCCTGTGCGTGACTCAGCCTGATAGTCATTTGAATAATAGCACACGAGGCAGACGGTCATGCCAAGATCGTAAAAGAGTGTTGTCAAGTATGGCACAACCCGGCTTGTAAGTAATGTGGAGAGTGGCTATTGAAGAGATTTGCCGAAAGTCGCACCCACGGGTGGTATTATCAGTATGGTGCAAAATAAATGCTACATACATTAAGAGAAACAATTTTTTTTTTAATGTACAGACCGAGTATTGTTCAATATACTGAATAGTTTCATACAGGGCATACTATCTTATGTTTTCATTCAGACGGAAGCATACCAATCATTCTTGGCATATTAACGTCATGAATGAGTGCCCGAGCATCCAATCAGTATCAAGTATGTGGCGTAGATCATGCTGCAACTACAGAGACAAATTATAAACGAGGATGCCATGCTGTTTGCGACATCAGACTACACATAAGCCTCTTCCATTTCCAACGCCTTGTACACGCGTTCACCCACTGCAGGAATAGAAGCACTCTCAAAGTCCGAAATGCTCTGATTGACCTGCAATTACTGAACTGCAAAATCAACTCAGTTCCACTATCGGTGATCAGGAAAGTTGGGAGGGAGGGGTAAATGAAGGAGATGCGCTGTGCTATAGATTTCCTTGACGAATGGTATTTGACAGTAATCAGGGGCGCGGTAGGAAGTGAACTTCTTTCCTCGCCGCCATGATGCATTTCCTGTCCGCAGAGGTCTCCCTGTCCAATTTATCATCGGTCTCGGAGCGGTGTTTCCCCTCCCCTGACCCTTCTCCAGTAGCATTCCTTGCCCCATCACGATTCCCACCCCGCCCACTCGCCCAACCTACGCTGTTTTCCCTCCAATCCTCTTCCAGATACTTTTCCCCCAAGCTATCTTCCTTCCCGTTTCTCCTGTCTTCTCTCATCCTCATCATCCCTTCCATCGAATCATCCAATCATCCTTTTATCCATTCATCTCACTTCCTCGTCCACGTTTTCTTCCTCTCTGCTGACTCATCACTCTCCCGTGAGTCTTCTTTGGTGGTATGTAACGCTGCTTCCTCATCGCTTCCTCTCCAAACCCCCTCCCCTCGCCCCTCCCCCCTCCCCCTTTTTCTGCCCCCAAGGCCCTCATTTCTCTCATCACGGTATTCACAACATCTTACTTTCTCATGCACACTCCCTTCCTCTAACCCATGCACCCACACCCACACCCACCTTTCCTGTTCCCGCCTACACTGTTATCAAAACGCCTTTGCCTCCGTATTTCCTGTTCGGTCTCCATGGTATCCCTTGCAATTTATGTCATTTCTCCATACTTTAGTCCTGCAAAAATATTATCAAGAATGAAAAACTTAATCGGCGATCGATTCCGACATCGGCGGCATGCACACACAACTGCCAAATAGAACAACTCGATCATCGTCATAAAGACAACACAGCATATGAAGTTCGGATGTGGTCAATC
>JAWQFJ010030922.1:5000-27500 GCA_034096865.1 Theodoxus fluviatilis
CAGTCAGTCAGTCAGCCAGGCAGCCATTAATACATTGCAGACTTTCTCCAATAATCATTTCTAGACACCGATGTCAATATATGTGATCCTGCCTGCTTTCATGCTCTTCAGACAAGAATACGGAACGAAGACAACACTGATGTTGGGGTTTGCAGATCTTCTTTCCCTGTCGGTGTGACGTGTACCAGTGTTAATGACAGTCTAGTCTCTGCACAGACATATGTAGTCTTGTCTTTTCCCTTACCTCCTACCCTCACCCTCACCGATATTCCTCATTCCCATCCCCTCCTCTTCCTATCTCCTCTCATTGTCTTGCTTCCCCCGTACTTCCCATATCCCCCATTCCTATTTCCCCTTTCTCTTCCTTCTATTTCCTGTCCCATTTTCTTTCTATTCTAGCTTCTCATTCATGTCTCCTCCTCGTCCTCTCAACACCCCCCCCCCCTCCCCTTCTCCCTCTCCTCCCCTCCGCCACCACCTTGAGCCTTGGCATTTTGGAGAAATACTTCCCCAGGGGAGAAGGTAAATGGTCGGTGCTGGGTATGATAATGTACGGGTAGAAAGCCGAAGTTTAGAGGAGTTCATGATGACAAGAAGGTGGAGAGAAAACTGACAAAGAAACTCAAAACTCGATCAGACTCCGGTTGATCTACTTTCCTTGATTTTGTTCAGCTTGATTTCTTTGGTCGATCCCCCTAGATTTCTCTGTTTCCTCTTCATCTTGCCAGAAGTCTTCGTTGGCTCTTCCTTTTCTTCCTTTCACTTTTCCTCCTCCCTCTCGGCCTCAACACGTGTTCTGTTTCAGCTGTTCTGTCTCTTTTCAATGGACAGTGTCTGGTTGCTCCTTGATGTTCTTTGCGATGGGTCTTTCTCTCTCTTTCCCTTTAGCCACTTCATTGGAATAGGTTTGTCTCTGGCAAATTTTGCTGAACAACTTTTTTCAGTGAATATGTAGCAGGCTCCTTCTTAGGTACTACATGGAAATGGGTCTGTACCTCTCTGACTCCTGGGTACCTCACTGCAATGGGTCTGTACCTCTCTGACTCCTGGGTACCTCACTGCAATGGGTCTGTACCTCTCTGACTCCTGGGTACCTCACTGCAATGGGTTTGTATGTGGCGACCTGCCCACACCGAGCAGCGGCGTACACACCAGGGCAACCTTAGAATTCCATGGCGTGTGAGGAGCTGTAAAGAGGCACTTGTGCAGATCCCCATTGAAAGGGGACTTAATTTGCCACAAGGAAGTAATCTTATTTCAGGCTCCATCACCTTTCCAGCCTTGCTGATGCGTTGCCCAGGCCACGTGAAGTGCGAACTGCACAGCGTCAACCAACAATCGTGTCGCGCTTTTCTGTGAACTCCGTGTCCACACTGGCTATGCGCGTGTTTTTAAGCCGAAGCGGTGCATTGACGTAATGGTGTCAGGGTAATGGAGTGGTGTGTGTGTGTGTGTGTGTGTGTGTGTGTGTGTGTGTGTGTGTGTGTGTGAGAGAGAGAGAGAGAGAGAGAGAGAGAGAGAGAGAGAGAGGGCATCAAAACAGAAGTGCCCCTTTCATCCGAACTCCTTTTACATCTCCAGCTCCTCTGTCTCCCTGTACTTTTCATTTAGGTATATCCTCATTAACCCGCTAACAAAAAAAAGTATCATCACCTAAACTTGAATAACTTTTGAAATATTCCATCAATTCTTTTAATTTTTTCAATTCATCAAGAAGAAGCCTTGCTCTGTGAGTGCACCAAAGTAGAACTTCGAGATGTCTTGGAACATTGAGCAAAAGACATTTATAGTCGAGGCATATTTTCGGCTGAAGTCTATTCATGCAGCTCAGCTGCAATTCAGACAACGGTTCGAATGTCGGGAATTTCCTCTCCACAGGACGATCTACAGTTGGGTCAACAAGTTCAGAACCCATGGGACTGTGCTAAACCTAAATGGTAAAGACACTAACAGACAATCACACTCTGGACGACCAAAATCATCAAGGACACCACCCAACGTTGCTGCAGTCAGAGACTCTGTTGCCCGCACCCAAGCAAGTCTGTGCGTCGTCGAAGTCAAGATCTTGGAATCAACCGGGAGTCCGTGAGGAGAATTTTGATCTCAGAACTCCACTTGTATCCTTACAGAATGCAGATTAAACAAAAGCTTACACCTGAAGACATGAGGAAGCGAGGGATGGCTACGGCAGCGTTTCCCTGACCGACTGATCAGCCGCAGATGTGACCCAGAGTGGTCGCCGCATCACCGGACTTGAACCCCCCCCCCCCCCCCCCCCACCCCCAAGATTGTTATCTGTGGGGATACCTAAAGGACAGGGTGTATGCAAACATCCCCCAGACCATCCCAGACCTGAAGGCAGCAATCACAGCAGCCATAAGAGCGATCCCAAGGGAGGAGTGCGAGAGGGTCCAAGTGTGTTTGCAGCACCAGGGAGCACACTTGGAGCACATTTTGGATCGCCAGTGACACAGAGAGTTTTTAAAGTACAGATGTGAAACTTCAGGGATGTCTGCTACATACACTTGACCAAATGTCACCAACGTTTTGTGTAGATCTGAGTAAAATTTCGAAAGTTATTCGAATTTTGGTGATGATACTTTTTTTTGTGTCACCCTGTAGTTAGATGTCCAGTTTCAATCATTTACGGTGCCAGAGACCTGAACGTAGTGACAATTCGTGTCAGTCAACACAAGTCTTAAATCCTATCACAAGGAATCTGTCAAAAAACACTCGATGACTAAGGTTTGAGGGAGTATATCATTTTGTGAATGGAGTGGCAGCAATCACTGGAATGTTTCAAACACTCTGGACTGTCATCGTGTTCGCGCCTGGCGCAATCACGACCACCATTTGTATTTGACTCGATGAGAAAAGTGGCTTGCACGGACTGCTATATGTTAGTGAAAAAGTGGTTCAGATATTGAATTGTTTTGATTTGCCTTGCTGCCTCCATCTGCCTGCCCGCTTGTCTGTTTGTCAGTCAGTCTTGGTGGCTGACTGGCGGGCTGCATGGCTGTCTGTTTGCCTGGCTGGTGAGCTGGTTGGCTGGCTGGCTGCATGCCCTCCTGCCTAGCTGACCGACTAAGTGACCGATAGGTTGACCGACCAACTGACTGACCGACTGACCAACTGACTGACCGACTGACCGTCTGACTGACTGCCTGGCTGCCTCCCTGCCTGACTGATTGACTGTCTGAGCGGCTGCCTTCCTGCCTGCCTGCCTGCCTGCCTGCCTGCCTGCCTGACCTGAACGCCTGCATGCTTACCTGCATTTCCCACTTCCTGACTTCCTGCCTGCGTGCAGGAAGACATCATGAGGGCCTCGAGGCCTGGGTCAGCGCATGCGCACTTTATCTCCCTCTGAAGGGCAGGCAACTTTGGTGGTATGGCGTGACGACTGCCGCCAGAAGGCGACAGTGGCATGCCATCTAGCGGTGCGGGGTAGGGACTGCTCAGAATTGTCGTTCGTTGTTCCCGCCATTCTGCCCTGAGACAGCGAGAGAGCCACGACCTGGGACAAGGCAAACCAGGGCTTGTCATGTCCCTTGGTGAGACGTGGACATGAATCAAAGCAGTGAGAAATGCTGTTGGTGATGGCGTGTGACTCAGATGCAATGCAGCTGACGCCGTCCGGACTTCGGTTTGCCTGGTCTATGTCACCTAGTCACGCACGCAGCCCTGCTGCTGTTGCTAAGAGAGAGAGAGAGAGAGAGAGAGAGAGTCAGACAGACAGACAGACAGACACACAGACAGACACACAGGCAGACACACAGACAGACACACAGACACAGACAGACAGACAGACAGACAGACAGACAGACAGACAGACAGACAGACAGACAGACAGACAGACAGACAGTCAGACAGACAGACAGACAGACAGACAGACAGACAGACAGACAGACAGACACACAGAGAGATAGACTCACAGCCACAGACAGACAGACAAAGCTAAACGACAGATGACAAGAGAGAAAGAAAGAGGCATAGAGGGAAAATATACAAAGACAAAGAAAAACATACTGCAAAAGAAACAACAACAACAAACAGAGAGAGAACGATGAGTATACACACACACACACACACACACACACACACACACACACACACACACACACACACACACACACACACACACACACACACACACACACACACACACACACACACACACACACACACACACACACACACACACACACACACTCAAACCGAGAAAAAGAAACAAAGGGGGCGAGGGCAAGCAGCCAGGCATAGAGACAGGCAGGCAGAGACCGTCACTCATGTGCTTTACTGAATGCAGTCACTGAGGCCTCACAGGGAGGTGTCTCTATCGTGTGAACGCCATTGGACCGCAGTGGACCCGACTTCTCGTATTCTGTTCATTACAGACGAACGCTTGTAAACGGTTTCCTCCAGTTGACTTCTTGGCAGTACTGTCCCAGTGAGGTGTATTTTGCATGCAGATTCCCTCATCCCTGTAATATGAGGCCTGTTTAGGAAAGCGTCTGGCTCGCAATTAAGTTTTCGCCCCCTGGACAGAGG
This sequence comes from Theodoxus fluviatilis, assembly GCA_034096865.1. NCBI lineage: Eukaryota > Metazoa > Mollusca > Gastropoda > Cycloneritida > Neritidae > Theodoxus > Theodoxus fluviatilis. The sequence goes on from JAWQFJ010030922.1 coordinate 9,549, forward strand.
GTTTTGGGTGAGTGGAGTTCTATGCTGCTCGCAGGTTCTTGGTCTGTTAATGAGGGCGACTGCTCGCGAACGCTCGCTCTGCTTGCCTCTGGAATAGGCCTTCTCTCTTCTGTTAGTCCAGTAGTAGTGTTAGAAGTAGTAGTATTAGTGGTAGTAGTAGAAGAAGTAATAGTAGGGGTAGAAACAGCTAGCAGCGTTCTCTCTTCCCCTCCAAAACCCTCTGTTTAGGAGGCTAGCAAAGCGAGCGTTCTCGATTACTAGCCCCTTTTAAACAGGCTTCTGGACGGGATTGATCGACCGTGGCACCTCCATTGTTCCTTGTGACAGATCGCATTCACGTTTTATGAAACAGACGCATGACTCAACACTGATGTCGTTGTCGATTTTTTGTTTGGTGCGCACGCGGAATGCAACATCCATCTGCCTTCCGGTTTTTTTCCCTTCTGGAATCCATTTCTCTCCCATCTGCCTCCAATTGGCCAGTAACAGCAGTCCGATATAGGGGGCGCCTCAATCAGCAGGTTGAAGGATTGAACATTGATCAGATCCACGCTGGCTATTGCGATGCCACCCCCCACCACCCCCGCCTCCCAACCCCTCCACCCCCACCCCCCACGTCTGCCCTCCAATAAAACTGTCCATGTCGTTGGAGGGATGAGGTGAGTAATTGTGTGCGTGGGATAGTAGACACACGTTAGTGTGCGCGCGCGCGTGTGTATGTATGTATGTGTGTGATATGTGTATGCATGTGTGTATTTATGTGTTTGTGTGTGTCTGTGCGTGTGCGTATGCATGTGTGTGCGTGTATGCAAGTGCGTGTGTGTGTGTGTGTGTGTGTGTGTGTGTGCAAAAGCATATGTGTTTATGTGTACATGTGTGTGTATGATAATGCTTGTAAGTGTGTGTGTGCGTGTATGCAAGTGTGTGTATTTGTATGTGCAAGTGCGCGTGCGCGCGTGTAGAGAGCGTGTGTGTGTGTGTGAGTGTGTGTGTGTGTGTGTGTGTGTGTAAAAAGTGGTATCAACAGTGCCAAACAACTTTCAGGGAGACAAATAGGCTTGCGCGTCCCGCACCTGCCGCTGACGGCACCGAGGGAGCCCTGGGTGTGGCCTTGCCTAATGGGGACTAGACTAATCCATCACCCTGGCCTGGCCTGTCACAGCCCTCACCCTCCACCAACCCTTGGTTTAATGCGGCTGTGACGTCACGTGATGAACGTTACATAGTTTGACGTGACTTTCTGCCATTACTATGACCAATGACATGGTCACGATGAACTCATGACGGTGTGACCGTCGATGTGATGAGAGAGACGCAATCAGGGAACAAGTGAATGCAGTGTGATGCAGCCTGTTCTCAGCGCTTGCTTCTGTCGTGTTGCAGGTAGAAGGTGCGATACTGTGCTGGCACTGGAGAGGATGCAGGGGAAAGAACGCAGTACAGAAAGAAGCCTTTGTGTTGCTGACTCTATTTACCGTATACGACGTCGACTTTGGAGGTAGGGAGAGGATGGGGGTTGTGTTAGGCGGTAGAGTTTCGTAGAAAGCATGTCTACTCAACAGACACCGTGTCAGAATCCTAATCATCTAGCAGGTCTTGGCTGCTACGTGATGATTAGAGTGGTAGTGGTAGTAGTGGTTGTAGTAGTAGGAGTAGAAGTATTAGTGGGAGGAGGAGTAGTAGAAGTAGGATGAGTAGGGCGAGTAGGACGAGTCAGGGCCGGACCAAATGAGTTGTGGGGGGTGGTTCCTTTTTGGTTGGGGGGGACAAATCAGCGAAGTGGCGAAGCCACGAGCGCGCGCCGGCGAAGCCGGCGCGCAAACTAGGGGGGTCCGAGGGCATGCCCCCCCGGAAAATTTTTGAAAAACGGTTAAAATCTGTGCAATCTGGTGCATTCTGGGCCTTGTTTTGAGGGGTAAGAGCAGCATTGTTTTTGGAGACACACACAAAAAAAAAACAACTCAAACCAAGGTACATGCTTTTTCTAGGGGGGGGGGGGGTGTTCCGGAACCCTTGGAACCCCCCCCCTGGGTCCGGCCCTGCGTAGTAGTAGTAGTGGGAGGAGGAATAGAAGGAGCAACAGTAGTAGGAGGAGCAGTAGGAGGAGAAGCAGTAGCAGGAGGAGTAGTAGGAGTAGAAGCAGTCGGAGTAGGAGTAGTCAGAGTAGGATGAGTAGGAGTACTAGTAGTAGTAGTAGAATAAGAAAATGTAGTAGTAGTAGTAGTAGTAGTAGTAGTAGGAGGAGGAGGAGGAGGAGGAGGAGGAGGAGGAGGAGGAGGAGGAGGGAAGACGACGACATAGTAGTAGCAGCAGCAGCAGCAGTAGCAGTAGCAGCAGCAGCAGCAGCAGTAGCAGTAGTAGTAGTAGTAGTAGTAGTAGTAGTAGTAGTAGTGGTGGTGGTGGTAGAAGCAGTAGTAGTATAGGGGAAAAAAAAAAAACAGGAAAAAAAAGTGAGGAGGAGGACGACGACGATGAGGAGGATCATCTCAAGAATTCAAACCGTGCTGTCACTGCACACGACTTGCTCCCTGCTGAGCTCCTCGCTAGGGGTTGATGCAGACAGCTTTGCTATGTCTTGAGTCGACCTGCTTTCTTGCACCGCTTGACCTGTTTTTCATTCCCATAATTTCCCCCCACCCCACCCCACCCACCCCACCCCTCCCCCACCCCCTACCCCTTCGCTTTTCTTCTCTTTTCCAACCCTTGAAACCATGAGCACCCCATAACTCCCACTCCTTCATTTTCGCCGCTCCCTCACTCTATCCCCCTCAGTGCGCGATGTGAGACGAGCGAAGCGTGGTGCAAACCACACCTGGCTAAGGACCTGTATGCAGGTACATATTTAAGCTTCGCACTCGATCCGAGCCGGGCGAACGAGGAAGCTGGAGAAATGTGGAAGGTAGAAGGACTACCTGTACTCAAGGTGAAAGGACATGCAAGGTGGGGAGACTATGGGTGAGGAGATTACGAGGGTTGAGAGAATGCATGTACAAGGCGAGGAAACTACGAAAACGGGGTAGAGAGAGGGAACGGAGAGCTGGGTTGTGGAGAGAGAAAGGGGGACTTCAGCCTCAGGGTGGCTTATGGCCACTGCGGCACACGCCAAATGTGTGGTCTTGATCCGTTCTAAGACGTGCTTTCTGATTATGAAGTCTGGCTTGAGGCTCCACTGTTCTTGAGTGGCCTGACCTCGTGCTGCCAACAGGTTTGACTGGTGTGACTTGCACTGAGTGGGGCCTGTGAGACCTACACGGAGCAGTGTTCCGGCTCTGAAAACATTTCTGTCCTGGATTTCTTCCGCACGCTGGTTGTGACGTCACTGGAGGAGGCAACACGACAGTGGCGATGACGTGATAGCCGGTGACGGCGACCTCATAGCAAAGGGACGAAAGCAACAGCCGTGTCTGCGCATATTTGGATTTGCAAAGGTAGAGAGTCTCTTGCAGGGTGAACATCTGCTCTGGAGATTGTTTTTTGTAACGGTGAAGTGGCTTTTGTGTGTATGATTGGATGTTTGTGTAAAGAGAAAACATGAGAGAGAGAGAGAGAGAGAGAGAGAGAGAGAGAGAGAGAGAGAGAGAGAGACAGCCTGAGTCAGAGAGAGAGAGAGAGAGAGACAGACGCATACATTCAGCTGGAAGGTCAAAGCTATGTTCGGTGTAGGTACATGACCCAGAATCCTTTGCGGTGTCTTTCGTCACTGCCTAAACTTCCTGTTGCCACCCACGCTTACCTCCCTTGAAAGTTTTCCTTTGGCGTCTTGTGCTGATAATCCCCAGACCGTCACGCTACGACAGACATCTCTACTGGCATCCTGGGTACGCAGGCAGCTTCCCCCCGACTCTCTGCTACTTCCGTGTGCTTCGGAAAAGAAAAGTTGTAACCTTTCTCCTCCCAAAGCGCCCATCGCCCCGCGATTTTCCCCGCCTTTTTTCTTCGGTGATTCTGTAAAGTTCTTTGGAATTTGAAAGGGGTGTCTCGCTTTCCTTAGCGAGTCAAAAGACTAAATAGAGAAGAGAGGCTGTTTGTTCCCTGATCCCACCACCCTGTCCTTTGCCCTGACACGCTGTTTTGCGTGAGTTGTTGCTGGTGGTAAAAGCTGAACTCGTGTCGAGACAGCACCTCGACACTTACCGCCTTGTCTGTGAGGTCAAGAGCCAGGGCTTAAAGCGGACTTTAGGAATGCGTGGCAGCTCTGTGGAAAGTTTTGAACAGAACAACAAAATCTTTCACAAATCTTTCACCGAATGCTCCGCTGAACTCGGTCAGAAATTCAAGTATTTGTTGCCTACTCTGGTTTGCAGTGGCAGTGTTTGCTTGCCTTTATTTTATCTTTCTCTCGTTTTTCCTCTCATCCACCCGAGGACTGGGTGTGAAAAGAGACCCATCCCGTCTTCCTGCGCGATTCGCAAGAGGCAAATACCTCGGATAGTCGAGACTTCACTTGTCTTACTTTAACCAGCTCTAGTGGTTTTTAATTCAAAGGCCGTGCATACCCACAGGCCTATGGTCGTAAAACTCCATTCGTCATCATGATCACCATTATGTCTTCAATCACCACCCCACCCCCACCCCCACCTCTCTCTCTCTCTCTCTCTCTCTCTCTCTCTCTCTCTCTCTCTCTCTCTCTCTCTCTCTCTCTCTCTCTCTCTCTCTCTCTCTCTCTCTCTCTCTCTCTGTCTGTGTGTCTCTGTCTGTCTGTTTGTCTGTCTGTCTGTCTGTCTGTCTGTCTGTCTGTCTGTCTGTCTCTCTCTCTCTCTCTCTCTCTCTCTCTCTCTCTCTCTCTCTCCCTCTCTCTCTCTCTCTCTCTTCCCAATCTCGTAATTTGGACTCGATTACCACCAGTGTTTGTGATTGCCACGTTGTGTGTTCAGGCAGGCGTCTTGTGTTTTGCTGGCTGTGTGTGTGTGTGCCACGGTCCAGTCTTGACAGCAGAGATGCTTGGATCCTATCGTCGCAGCTGTGTGGAAAAAATAGTCTGTCTCCCCTTTCCACCCACCTCACACCTGTTCCCTCCCACTCTCCACACCCCCACTCCTCCTTGATGGGTCCCAGTCTTCAGCTCATGTCCTGAAATAGAGCAAGGATGGACACAAGGCATAGAAATAGCTTGCCATAGCATCACAGTGCTTTTCTGCCCATGCCTCTGTACCCTCCCCCCTCCACCCTGTTTGTCTGTCTGTCTGTCTGCCTGTCTGTCTTTCTATCTCTATCTCTCTATCTCGCGCGTGCGCGCGCGCGAAGGTGACCGTCGTAGAAAATATCCCTTGCGCATTGTGACATTTCGCACTTTTGCGAACCATCGCTGATGAGACTGTTTGGTTTCCGCGATACATATACTGCAAGACTTATCTCAAGTCTTGATGATAATATTTCCCTCATCCCCCCACCCCCCACCCCCCTATCCCCCCCCCCCTTCCCTTTTTGTATTCACTTATTTGCTCGGATTGCATTTCGAAATCGTAATGGGCCAGCGGCTTAAATAATAAAATGTTTTGTCAGTCAGTCTGTCAGTCAGTCTCTCTCCCTATCTCACCCTCTCCCTCTCTCCCTGTCTCTCCCTCCTTCATCTCTTTCCCTCTCTCTCTCTCTCTCTCTCTCTCTCTCTCTCTCTCTCTCTTTCTCTCTCTCTCTCTCACTTTCCTTCCCATTCCCTCCCTCCCCCCCTACTTAGACCTCCAACCCCATTCCCTTTCAGAAGTGCGGAAAGGAAGGGCATTGGGGAAGCGTTGAGACAACAAGAAAAGGTAACACACTGGGACAGGAAAAGGTAACTCTGTCTAGGGCTGGGGCCACCCGCTCCCCCTGGCGGCGGCTGAGGACAGGGGGCACCCCTGTGCAAATGTCACGTGACCCCAGGCCAGGGCGGGAAAACAGCGCGGCTCCAGACAGCCACATTTAGGGGCGCCGCTAGAGGGCGCGACAGGACAAACATCATGGCGGTCTTTAGTCTCACGAACGGGAAAACTCCACCTTGAAGACTAAGAGTTGGAGAGAGAGAGAGAGAGAGAGAGAGAGAGAGAGAGAGAGAGAACGCAGTTAAGGAATACAGGTACATCAGGTACATTACACCGGTATTCCGGTCACGAGCCGATTAGATCCGATAAACGCATCTCTGCAGTCATGATATACAATGTGCTAAAAAGGAGTCATACATTTTTCTTTCCGAAAAGCATACATTGTTTTATTAGAGCACTAATACCACTGCATCGTCCGACGTTCTAAGTTTATGGACAGGTTCTCAGGCTGTGCCGTGTGCCTGACCTCCAATCATCACCACGAGAATTTACCGAAGACTCTTGAAAGAGGTCTTAGACTTGCACTGGAGAGAAAGACTGGCACCCCGGGATTCATTTCTCTGATGGAACATCCAACATATCTTCTCGCTGCTCCATACCTTCAAGATGCCTTGATTTTCAGGGACGTTTAAGCCTGTAGAGTAATGAGAATAGAAAATGGAAGGTCTGTAAGGTTTTTGTAATTTTATCGGAGAGTTTACGGGCGCCTAATTGTTATTCGCTTGAAGCTGCCTGGGATGTTGCAACAAGGAAGCTTGCTCCCTGGTGAATAATTGACAGAGGAGTTTGCGGTAGGAGCCAATAAAGAAAGGGCTGCTGTCCGCGTTTTTCCCACAGAGCATTCATCCCACCATCGCACAGCCACGTGTTTCAGGCGATAAGGAACCCGCGTAGATATTTTTTCCTTCCTCTCCCTCTCCACAGTGCAACCCTCCCCCCCCCCCCCCCCCCCCCTCCTCCAGCCCCCTTTTCTCTCTCTCTCTCTCTCTCTCTCTCTCTCTCTCTCTCTCTCTCTCTCTCTCTCTCTCTCTCTCTCTCTCTCTTAGCTTTCTTCTAAAAGGTACCAATAACCGGACAACAAAGGATGTATCGATGTACATATATCGTAATCTGAGAAGAGAAAAGGAATGTGCCAGCTATGTGACAGCCTCATGAATTTATCAACCGCTACACGATTGTATTTTTGATCTGCGTAAGAAAAGATGCATTATACTTGTTGATGTACGATTACTTTTCAATGGGCAGTCGATCTGTAAATAGAATAACGTTCAGTTAAGTTCTCTCTCTCTCTCTCTCTCTCTCTCTCTCTCTCTCTCTCTCTCTCTGTGCATCTATCTATCTATCTATCTATCTATCTATCTATCTATCTATCTATCTATCTATCTATCTATCTATCTATCTATCTATCTATCTATCTATCTATCTATCTATCTATCTATCTATCTATCTATCTATCTATCTATCTATCTATCTATCTATCTATCTATCTATCTATCTATCTATCTATCTATCTATCTATCTATCTATCTATCTATCTATCTATCTATCTATCTATCTATCTATCTATCTATCTATCTATCTATCTATCTATTACTATCTATCTATCTATCTATCTATCTATCTATCTATCTATCTATATCTATCTATCTATCTATCTATCTATCTATCTATCTATCTATCTATCTATCTATCATCTATCTATCTACTATCTATCTATCTATCTATCTATCATCTATCTATCTATCTATCTATCTATCTATCTATCTATCTATCTATCTATCTATCTATCTATCTATCTATCTATCTATCTATCTATCTATCTATCTATCTATCTATCTATCTATCTATCTATCTATCTATCTATCTATCTAATCTATCTATCTATCTATCTATCTATCTATCTATCTATCTATCTATCTATCTATCTAATCTAATATTATCTATCTATCTATCTATCTATCTATCTATCTATCTATCTATCTATCTATCTATCTATCTATCTATCTATCTATCTATCTATCTATCTATCTATCTATCTATCTATCTATCTATCTATCTATCTATCTATCTATCTATCTATCTATCTATCTATCTATCTATCTATCTATCTATCTATCTATCTATCTATCTATCTATCTATCTATCTATCTATCTATCTATCTATCTATCTATCTATCTATCTATCTATCTCTATCTCTCCTTGCACTCGCTCTTCCATCCTAACTTGCTACTTGGCGATGCCGTAAGGGATTGTGGTAGAAATGGATTTGTCTGTTTGAACAGTCCGTGGAATGGATGAACTTTTGTACTCCATGTTTACCAGGACTGGAGCCTGACAGTGTGGCAGTGTGAGTCTCTGTGCCTCTGTCCCAGATGTAGCCTGAAGCCCTTCTGGATGTATGCCTCTATGCTCCAATTCGTCCGTCTAACTGTCCCATTTTCCCCCGTCCAGTATATTTCATTGTTCCATAATGGACCTGTCCCAGTTTGACTGTCCCGTTGTTCCAATCTGATTGTCTTTCTGTCCCGGTTTGACTCAGTCCATCTCAGTCTTACTCTCTCTCTCTCTGTCCTAGTAGTGCGTTCCTTTGTTCCACTCTGCCCGTCTGTATGTCTGTCTCTCTGTCCTAGTTCTCTCCTCTGAGTCTGTATATTCCTTTGTCTCGGTTGTCTGTCTCACCGTCTCAGTCCGTCTGTTCCGATGTCTCAATCTGTCTTTTCCCCCCAATTCTTCTGTCCTCCTGCATGCCACGTTGCAATTCTGATTCCGTGCAGCGTCTAATGATCCGATAATTGCTTCGTAGCAGTGCATCGTGCGAGGTTTACTGAAAGCAATTCTCCGCTTGCTCCGTGGTCTTCGGTGCCAAGTTTTTCCCCACGCCCCACTGAGGAGTGCCGCGCCATAGTGGTTGCTAGGGACGTGACCAGGCGTGAGCCTCGCTGTGGAGAGCAGTTCTCCTTCTGGTGTCTTCACACCCTATCTCGTGCCCCCATAGATGCGCAGGGGCGGATCTGGGGGGGGGTGCAATGGGTGCAATTGCACCCCCCCCCCAGCGGGACAAAAAAAAAAGGGGGAAAAAAAGAAGAAAAAAAAGAAAGAAAAAAAAAACAAGAGATATGTTGATAATGTAGTAATGTAAATGTAATTGCACCCCCCCCCCCAAGCAAAAAGACAAAAAAATGAGAGAGAGACTCAGGGAAAGAGATGTTGATAAATATTGGAATGTAAATATAATTGCACCCCCCCCCCTCCTCGGCTTAAAAAAAAAAGAGAGAGAAGCTGATAAATATAGTAATGTAAATGTAATTGCACCCCCCCCCCTCCCTCGGCAGAACAAAAAAGAGAAAGAGATGCTGATAAATATAGTAATGTAAATGTAATATTACCCCCAGCCAAAAAACTAACTAAATAAATTAAAGAAATAAAATACATAAACAATGATAATACATAAATAAAAAAATGGAAAGAGAAATATGTTGATAAATATAGTGATGTAATTGCACCCCCCCCCCCCCCCAGCCAAAATAAAAAGGGGTGGGTGGGTGCAGAGAGAGAGATGCTGATAAATATAGGAATGCACTAGTAAAATTAAATGTAATTGCACCCCCCCCCCCCTTACACACACACACACACACACACACACACACACACACACTCACACATACAGCAAAAAAAGAGAGAGAAAGAGAGAGAGAGAGAGAGAGAGAGAGAGAGAGAGAGAGAGAGAGAGAGAGAGAGAGACTGAGAGATGCTAATACAGGAATGAAAATAGACATTCCAGATGCTGTCAACAGATTTGCAACAAAATACAACACAGTCATGCGCCTTCAGCCACAGAAAATGTTGTCACATGATTAGGCCTATGACTAGGCAAATTCCTCCATGTGTGTGTTTATTCAATGTCTCTAGACTGACCAGGCCTGACTCCCACAACAAACTGGTTACAGATGTCTTCTTACATATTCGGAATAAAGATTATTAAATTCGAGGTATGATCTTGTTGCAAAGACTTTTTCCTCATGTTGTTTTTGTGAATTGTGATTCTTTATTATTAACATCGAACTTATTTAGCACTGTACATTTTCGAGCATGTGCTTCCCAAGAGAGAGACAGTTGGTCCTATCTCCACCCCCCACCACATCAGTGGCAAAATGTATCGCCTGAAAATAGCACTTTACACGCTCAGATTGCACCAGATTGCACCATTTTGCTTCCTTTTTATATAAAAATTCCGGGGGGGCATGCCCCCGGACCCCCCTAGCATGCTCGGCGCTTCGCGCCGTCGGTTCGGCGCTTCGCGCCTTCGCTGATAAGATACAAAACAAAAAAAAAGAACTTTGCACCCCACCCTTTCAAAACCCAGATCCGCCCCTGGATGCGTGTCCTCTGATCGTGTTTCCCTGCTAGTGCCTTTTTCTATCGTGTCCTTTACTCGTGTCTCGAACTTTCTCGACTCATGTTTCCTTGCACCGTGCCCCTCTGTCCAGTTAATACTTTTCTCGTGTCCCCGTGTCTTTGTCGTGGTCTTTTGTCTCGTGTCTTCCTCTATTTTCTTCATGTGTCCCCACATTTCGTGTCTTCACATTTTGCTCGCGTCCTGTCTATCGTCTTTCTATCTCATGCCCCCCCCTACCCCCCACCCCCACCCCTCCCCGCCCCTGTGTCGTGTCTCTCCGTCTCGTGTCGCGCTGTCTCCTGTCCAAATAGCTTGCGTCTTTCATGTTTCAGGTCGTCTTTTTTCGTGTGCGTTTGTCTCGTGTCTTCCAACTTTTAAGCTTCCCTATCTCATGTCCCTACTCATTTGTCCTCTTGTCGTATCCACCTGTCGTGTCCACATGTCATGCTCTCTTGTAGTCTTTTCCTGTTGTGTCCACCCCCTGTGGGTTCGGGGTAAGAATTGACCCACCGCGTCTCCCTACGCGATTCGTATGAGGCGAATAACTAGGGACACCGTGACTTTATTCGCGTTTGCTCTAAACTGTTCTAGTGATTTTCGTGCTTAATGGCCTTCTATAGCCTACAAAGGCTGATAGGCCGTAAAACACCATCAATCAAATCCAGTCCTGTCGTGTCCACCTGTCGTGTTCTCTTGTAGTGTTTTCCTGTCGTGTCTTCATGTCTTGCCTTCTTGCTGTGTCTTCCTGTCGTGTCCACTTGTAGTGTAGCCATGTCGTGTTCTCTTGTTGTGTCTTCCTGTCGTGTCCACATGTCTTGCCTTCTTGTAGTGTCTTCCTGTCGTGTCCACTTGTAGTGTAGCCTTGTCGTGTTCTCTTGTTGTGTCTTCCCCTCACACTGACGGTGACGCTTTCACGTCGGGTTGAGCCACGAAGACAGAGAGCCCTGGCAACCCCACTCCGTGCAGTTTGCACTGTAGTGTCTGAAGTCTCGCTGAAACCGGAGCCAGGCCTTCTGATTGAGGCGAGACGTTTATGCTGGGCCTTGGAAACATTTCCACCACTGTTTTGAAAGGGATAGAGCGGTGGAAAAGTGGTTTCTCCCGTTCTGGCAAATGGAGTTTGACGGCACTTGAGTAAAATTTAACAGGAAGGAGATCTTTAGGGAGCGAACCGCGGAGGAACTTGCAAGGTTTCTTGAGAAGCACTCGAGTCACAAATGGAAGGAGAGGAGTGGGGAAGATGTTGCATGGCGCGTGTGGGGGGAATGGTGGTGTTGACACCCACAACACTCACGCCGGATCTGAGAGGGAAGGCCAGCAATGAGAAATATTATCGTCTCTCTGAAGGTTTTTTCTTCCAATAGAAAGGGATGGATAAATATCCTCCAGGCTCGGCTCGGTCTGTGACGTCATCGCTTCGTCTGAGGGGCAAATAACTCTGGACAGCCTCTTCGCGGAAGCAGGTGTATGAAGACTCTCTGTTATTTTTCTACTGGTGATCAGTGCCAGTCCACAAGTTCAGCTGCGTACCTACCAAGGACACTTGCTGGAACTTGGGTACGAACTGTGTGCTTGAATTGCACTGGTGACTTGATAAGAGGATTCTGGCAACTTTTAAGATTAGTCTGACCCAAGAGAATTAGACATTGAGATAACCACCATGATTCGGAGCGCGCATTGGGAGATAGAGGAGCAGGAGTAGAGAAATGGGGTGGGGGAGGGTAGGTGGCCCTAATGGAAACATAGGGAGGGGGGCAGGGGTTGCTATGGTGCCAACACCTTGGGGACTAAGGGAGCTAATTGCAAGCAACTTCTCGCTCAATGAGTTACCTCCCCTGCTGATCGCCCAGCACCCGTTGCCCTCTGCACAGGTGTCGCCATGACAACCGTTGCTATCAGTTTGAAGAACGCTTCGCTTCCTGTTGCCAGACTGAAAATGTTTACGTCAGACTACACACAGCAGCTCATTGGGAACTAAGGGAAGAGGACGTTGTCATTGTGTGAATGTTCCACTGTGGCCTCTCTGCCTTCTTGTAACCGTAGATGCTTTCAGGACAGTCTTTGTTCGGTTCTTGTGTGTCAAGTTGAAATGTATTAGATTGTGTCATTGAAGAAACTATTTAAGCTGATAAATGCTTAATGAGTAGTTCCCCGCGAAAGACCATTTTTGTCTTGTTTTTCTCTGGATTAGCGATAGCGTGTAGTAAGATAAAAATAATTATCTTACTAAAATAACTTTAAAATCACAGTCCTCTGCAGTCCGTGTAATGAAGTAATGGGCAGACCAGCTCCTCAATTCGCATATTTAATTAGTGGCAGCTGCAGCGCAATACACTCCTTCAAAATGGTGAACGCATGATCATGGGTCTATCATGAGACTTTGCGGACCTGTTCAAATAGCTGGGCAATGGGTAACACCCAGCCAGTACGTGCTACCACAAGGATAACACAACTGGCTGAGGGAGGAGGGAGTGTTTAACCTACATCTCACGAGAGTTCACTTCCGTACCGAACTAACATCGACACGGCTTCTGCTGCATCCTGCAGCTCCTTAGGGACACTGTCTACAAGCGCAGGTGGCCTCCCAGCAGCTCTAGAGAGCGGGTCACTATGAACTGTCATCAGCTTCATTCAGACCAATGTGTGTATGGCGTTAAACCTCTCTTTTATTTCCTTTTTCAAAGAGACAGATAAGTGCCACAGAGCTGTCTCGCAGCCCTGTCCGTCACGTCTTCACCACAGCATCCTCCCTGTGACCGCTGCTGCAATGGGCATCTCATGGCGTGCTTGGACTTGATTTCCTTTGTCTGAGTCCCAGACCTGTCTGCTCTGCTTCCAGTGGGCAGACAACATGGCCGACAGACGTGCTGTGCATGCTAAATCCCTTTCCCTGCCAGCCTCCCATCTCCTCTGCCTCCGCCTCCTTTCTTCCGTGGCTCATGAGGTTTTTGATCTGCGCCGTCAGCGCCAAAGCGGCGTTGATTTGGCGGGAAAAGCTTTGACAGGCAATGGCCGTGGTGCTCACACGTCTTCTGCAGTCCTGCACTGCTGGGAAATGCGTATGGAGGCGTAGCGTAATATGATCATCATCGCCTTGTGACGCACTTGAACATACATTCCTCTCATGTTCTTTCTCTTGCCTCCTCTCAAAGCTGCTTGCTGCCTCCTCAGCGACCGTCCCCACCTCCAACCCTCTTTTCCTTTCTTTCCACGCTTCCTCTTCACTCTCTCGAATCAGATTCAGGTCTTCTGTAGAGCAGTAAATGCTACAGGGGAAAAAGGCTTCCGGACAAACACGCAGGTTCTCATCGTTGGCATGCCTTGACAAGCGTCTACATGACGGCGGTTCACAGACACTCTTGACTGGGTTGGAAGCGTAAAGCGCAATGGATTAAACACTCTTCGCGAGTCTGTCAAGAAATACTTCATTAGATGGAATTTGACATCCCTTGAGAATCTGTATTATTTCAGGGATTCTGTGTATTTCAGCCCCGTCTTTCTTCTAGCATTTCCAACTTACATACTTATTCCCTTGAGTTCCTTGAGAGCAAAGGGCCTCAGCAACAGTCCTCCAGCGTTCTCGTAGCATTTCCAAACCACACTTTTACTGAGAGGTTTACGGATACTTTCTACCACTGACTTGTTGGATTTTATACAGTGTGACAATTGACAATTGACAATTGACAATTGAATTTTTTTATACACTAGAGGCCCTTTCAAAGGAGTGTGACATTTTCCATTGACAGTGCTTCTTCTCTTCGTCTTAATATGCTTCGCAACAGTGAGGCTACACCTTTTTATACAGTGTGAAATGTTGAGATGTATGAACGACCTAAGACGTATAAAGAAATTTAGACGTGTCCAACACTTCCCTAAAACGTGTGCATTACTGAAAGTGCATTTGGAAATAAAGACGATTTCAGTACTGCAGACTTGTCAATTAGTGAGGCGAAGACTTGTGCAGCGCTAGATACGTGTGGAGAACGGAAAACGTTGACAGTGCTGTGCGGGAGTCCGAACTGCACCGAGGTCATGTGCAGAACTGCACCGAGGTCATGTGCAGAACTGCACTCGTATATCGCTCAAGTTACGTACAGTGCTGTGGGGATCTCCTGCATTGGCCTGGAGATGCATGCAATGCTAAAGACGTTTTAAAGGGCTGTAGACAAGGACAGTAGTGTGTTGCAGATGTACAGATCATTAAGACATATCTGGAGATGTATGCAGTTTACATGGGGGACATATGGTGTGTCTCCTGCAGACGTATGCAGCGTGTACCGGGACGTGTGCACTGTGTACTGCAATCGTATGTAGTGTGTACTGGAGACGTATGCATGTGCACTGAGGAAGTGTGCAGTGTGTAATGGCAATATATGCAGCCCTGTATTTAGGACATCTGTTGTACTGGAGACATATCGTATCGTATCGTATTCAAGACACATGCAGTACTGTACTGGAGACGTGTGCAGTACTGTATTCAAGGTACATGCAGTACTGTACTGGAGAAGAGTACAGTACTGTATTCAAGACACATACACTACTGTACTGGAGACGTGTGAAATACTGTATTCAAGACACATGCAGTACTGTATTGGAGATGTGTGCGGTGCTGTATTCAAGACGCATGCATGCAATTCTGTACTGGAGATATGTGCAGTGCTGTATTCAAGACGCAGGTAATACTGTACTGGAGACGTATGCAGTACTCGTACTGTATGCAGGATGCATGCACTTCTGTACTGGAGACGTATGCAGTACTCGTACTGTATGCAAGATGCATGGACTTCTGTACTGGAGACGTGTGCAGTACTGTATTCAAGACACATGCAATACTGCACTGAAGACGTGTGCAATACTGTATTCAAGACACATGCAATACTGCACTGGAGACGTGTGCAGTACTGTATTCAAGACACATGCAATACTGCACTGAAGACGTGTGCAGTACTGTATTCAAGACACATGCAATAATGCACTGGAGACGTGTGCAGTACTGTATTTAAGACACATGCAATACTGCACTGGAGACGTGTGCAGTACTGTATTCAAGACACATGCAATACTGCACTGGAGACGTGTGCAGTACTGTATTCAAGACACATGCAGTACTGTACTGGAGACGTGTGCAGTACTGTATTCAAGACACATGCAATACTGCACTGAAGACGTGTGCAATACTGTATTCAAGACACATGCAATACTGCACTGGAGACGTGTGCAGTACTGTATTCAAGACACATGCAATACTGCACTGAAGACGTGTGCAGTACTGTATTCAAGACACATGCAATACTGCACTGGAGACGTGTGCAGTACTGTATTCAAGACACATGCAATACTGCACTGGAGACGTGTGCAGTACTGTATTCAAGACACATGCAGTACTGCACTGGAGACGTGTGCAGTACTGTATTCAAGACACATGCAGTACTGTACTGGAGACGTGTGCAGTACTGTATTCAAGACACATGCAATACTGCACTGGAGACGTGTGCAGTACTGTATTCAAGGCACATGCAGTACTGCACTGGAGACGTGTGCAGTACTGTATTCAAGACACATGCAATACTGCACTGGAGACGTGTGCAGTACTGTATTCAAGACACATGCAGTACTGCACTGGAGACGTGTGCAGTACTGTATTCAAGACACATGCAATACTGCACTGGAGACGTGTGCAGTACTGTATTCAAGGCACATGCAGTACTGTACTGGAGACGTGTGCAGTACTGTATTCAAGACACATGCAATACTGCACTGGAGACGTGTGCAGTACTGTATTCAAGACACATGCAATACTGCACTGGAGACGTGTGCAGTACTGTATTCAAGACACATGCAATACTGCACTGGAGACGTGTGCAGTACTGTATTCAAGACACATGCAATACTGCACTGGAGACGTGTGCAGTACTGTATTCAAGACACATGCAATACTGCACTGGAGACATGTGCAGTACTGTATTCTAGACACATGCAATACTGCACTGGAGACGTGTGCAGTACTGTATTCAAGACACATGCAGTACTGTACTGGAGACGTGTGCAGTACTGTGTTAAAGACATGAACAGTTCTACATGTACACTGAAGACGTGCGGTATGGAGTACTGGCAATGTTGCTTAGCAACTTCGGTGTTGCCACTGGAGACAGGGCCAGGCAAGAACAGGCTTTTTGCAGCTAGGCTGCAGATTGCAGCAATTTTCTGATTTTTCACCAAGCCTCGCAGCGAAGCTGACGCCGAGCGACAAAGCTGCTTTTCTCTCTCTGGACTCGGGGTGATCCCCCTTGCGCCCTCGCCTTGATCACGTGACCTGTCCACGGCAGCTGACTGACTTGGGGGACGACATCTGGTAGCGGCAGTTGGAGGGTGCCTGCGTCATAGATCTGTCCTGGACTCCCGTCATACATCTCTTTCACTTCCCGTCCGCCGTTTGTTCAGTCTCCACTCTCTGCCTTTTCCCGTATCACCTCTCTCCTTCTCTTAAAGGTGGTCTCTCTCCCCCACCCCACTCACCCACTTCGCCACCTTCTTTTTTTCTAGACCCTGTCTCCACCATCTTTCAGTCCATCCACTCCCCAACATCCCTCACTCCCCCCACCCCCGCCCCGCTAAACCCCATCCCCACTTCCCTTTCTTCGGTAGACAGCCGGCCACCAATCTTTTTTCAAACTCTCCGTCTGCAGACGCCGAGTCTATCCCCTTTCGCTGTCCGAGAAAATGCCAACGGCAGGAGCTCGGACGCCAGAGAGGACAACTGCATCATCAAGTTGAAATTTCTATAAGAAACCAATTTTTTTATCTTGTCGTCGCCATCATTTGATATAATTCTACGCGGCAATTATTTTTCTTCTCTCGTTAGAAAAAGGCAAGAAAAACCGCAGTTCCCACCGTTGGCTTCCATCGTACTCGCGTAGTCGTCCGTCTGTTTCAACAAACACATCAGGGGTGCCCGAAGATGAGACCGCAGCCCAAACTTTGATGTACATGTATGTAGAGCATGTGGCACCGAGGGCAGGCTGCGACTGCGTCCTAAGCAACGGGCGCTTCAGTGCGCCATTTTGGCGTCCTTTGTTTGTTGCCCAGGACGCACGCAAACATTCACCTGTGAAATACTCGACTCCCATCAGTGGCAAATTTCCCCGCAAATGGCTGTCTTGATGATGGATACCTTCCGAGGTTGTTAAGGCATTCTTTGTAACGTCTGAGGGGTTATCCAGCTCTTGGTTTTCTGTTCTCAAGTTCGGAACAGAAAACACTTGACGTCAACATGACAGGCAGGGCTGTTTGCAAAGCGACTAGAATCTTGCAAGTGGGAGTTGGATGTTCAGTCAAGAAACTGTCTTGTGGCTTGTGACTTGTGACTTGTCGCGATGAACGTTGCCTCTTCCCCCAACAAACATGCATTTCATGGTCTTGGCAATGTCACGGCATGAGGATCACGTTCATAATGTTCTTAGTCTCAAAACTAGCAACAGAAGACAATCGAACCAAACGTCACCTTGGGCAAGAATGCTTTCATAAAGTTTCAAACTATTCGACAGAGCAAAGCTGTAGGATGCTGGCGTCCGCGAATCACTGAGACGAAGGCAAGTGGAGGACCAGAAAGCAGGCAACTTCTAATGCAGACGATCTAGTGCAGGCGTCCTCGATTGCATGCAGCAGGCGGCTGCAATGTGCTAGAGTCCTAAGTAGTGAAGGGTGAGGGTGTGGTGGCATAGACTGAGTGCTAGTGGACGAGAGACAGTACAGTAAGG
>JAWQFJ010030922.1:30000-42500 GCA_034096865.1 Theodoxus fluviatilis
TCAATTTTAATGGCCAGCATCTCTCTTCTATGGGCAATGAAACCCCGGCCTGCATGAGCAGGAGGCAGCCCAATCGAAGACAAGGTCTTTCAGACCTGTTCTTTGCTCCCTATTCCAATAAGGTCCTGTTCTCCAAGGGTCTTGGCCTGCTGCAGCATCTGGCCAGGGCTTGGAGGGACGCAGACCGACGTTGAGGGCGGCAGGATTTTATTGGTTTGTGGGGGGGAATCTCGCGTGGTCGTATCATTTGCACAACAATGTCAATCTCCTCATCTGAGAGTAGTCGTCCTTGAAGTGGCACTCTTTTTGTCGAGAAGGATCGATATAGAAGCGTTGGGCTGCCGGGAGCCAATCAATGGCGGGCCATAACAAATCTCTCTAATTACAGAACTGGAAGTGATGGGGGAAGGGGAGGGATGGGGGTTGCAATGCACCGTGATCCTGCATAGGACAGGGGCTGAAGGAACTGCCTCTGTTATGGCAGGGGGTCGGTGGGTGGAGTCGGTGACCTGTAGAAGCGAAGTACAAAGGGGAGCGGGGGGAGGATGACGTTGGGCTGGGGCAGATTTCGGAAGTAGAGGCCCGGGAAACAGTCTAGGTCTGACCTCAGGTGGGAAGAGCTGGAGAACGGGGTCCGGGAAAGGGGGACGGTGCAGAGATTGGGACCAAAGATCTGGAACACGATCTCGGACTGCGGGCTGGACGGCGCACAGACCCGAAACTCAGCATTTTGGACAAATTGGTTTGGGGGATGGGTGGTGGTTACAAGGGGAGAGGGAGGGGGTGGGTGGGGGCTAAGAGGACGAGAGCACACGAGGACTCATCTCTGTCCAGCCCGTTCCCTAGTTGCCAGTGCTTGTTTGGATGGGGATATGGGTCCGAAAGTCCGGTCAGGGATGCGGAAAGGTCCCGTGCAGCCCCTGGAAGTTGTAGGGACTTGGAACAAGGAGATCCCAATCCAGATTGCCTGTTCTGTATTCATGGACGCAGTCTCGAAGAGTCTCGCCCAATTACGGGAGCGTCTGGTGGTGGTTCTCGCAGGGAACCACCGAGACATCCAGTCCATTGCGGATGCGATCAGAGAGACCAGACCTAATTGGGTTACTGCTTGCAGGCTGATAGGACCTCCAAAGGGCTTGCGACTCGATTTGTGCGCCTCTGATGTGCAGTTGTTCCGGGCCTATCTTCGATGCACTTGATTCACCAGGACCGGAGCACTTAGACCCGGCACTGGGGCGCGTCTAGCGAGGAAACGGTTGTGTGCCAGGGGCTCCTTCTTTCATCTGGCCTCGCCATCGCTCCAATTAAGAGACTCCTGATCACAAACCCCTCTCCTCCCGAACTCATCGCCAATGCACTCCCCTCAGGCTGCTCGCCAGCTTGAGACAGATTTTCCCAAGCTGACGAAAATCCAAATCAGCTCAGGTCCGTCAATTTGCTGACATTCACCAGGTCCCCCAAGATGGGTAAGGTAATGGGGCGTCTTAAATAATTCTCGTTGATTGACTGCGGACAAGGGCAGACCTAGAGGGAGCCTGTGATCTGGGGACTAGGACTTTGAAGACCATAGTCTCCAAAATCCGTATGCATAACGTAAAACCACAGTGTTTAAACTGGACTAAATTCTTAGGCTTGCCTAATTCTACACAGACAGAGACATACTCACGAAGATTTTTGACTGTGGCACTACCTCGGTCCTCGCAGTTTTCAAGGATCCCAAGGAGTGAGCCCGGACGAAATGGCTTAGTCTGGGGTCACGTATGTGGTCCCGTAATGGAGGTTGACCGCAGTGAGATGAGCGGGTGTAGGGCTAGATAAATATATCCAGTAAACTCGCCCTCATGTGGATGCAAGCCCTTGTCTCAATGACATGTAGTATTATTTTGATACAGATACGTGGATACAGACGTATACCATTTTATAAGAACGCACACAGAGTGTAAACTAGCTCTCCGTGGAACAGGCGCAGTCCTCATCTAGCCTCATTTGACACGAACTGCAAAAAAATACTACGCGAGAACGTCACAACCACTTTGTATTGATCCGTTTTTGGTTCTGTGAACCTGTCGCGTTTCCATGCATACCTTACTCTTTTCCTCCTCTCCCTTTTCCAGGCTCCAGCTCCGCCTGCTTTTTGCTTTGTTTCTTAATTTTCTCTTGCTTCTCCTCCTCCTGACATTTTCTCCTGTTCCTATCTGCAACTAGTGTTGGTGCTCCTCCTCCTCCTTCTCTTTCTGCTCCTTTTTCTTCTACTCCTCCTTCCAGTCTCCATCCTCTCTTTTATGCTGCTTCATCTCCCCATTTTATTATTTTTCCTCCAAATTTCTTTCATTCCTCTCTTTCCGTCTGTCTCTGCCCTCTTGACCCTACTTACCTATGCTGACACTTCCCAATTACTTAGGGCTTAATTTTTAATGCGGAAGGAGCTGGAAACGTGTTCCCTGTCAGAGCCAATGAACGACTCAGGTGCGAACGCATCAGAGTCGTCAGAGCTGTTGGGGCGCTCAAAATCAGAGAAGCAAGTTTTTCGCTGCTTTCTTTTTTTTTCCTTCTCACTATTCACATCGTCTTACCTAAGATTTTTGTGTAGATATCGTTGGAAGTGCAACGGACTCTGTTAATGTGTGAGTCAGGGACAGGAACCTGCAGTTACGGTGATTTAGCGGGAGGCATTACGAACGGAGAGAGAGTTAAAACGACCTACGAAGTCTCTCAGTGAATTCCTCTCCGATCAAAGCAAATGCATGGAATGATATGTCCAAATGTCAAATAAAAGGCGGAGAACGCATTGTCAAAACTCTAAAAGCATCACGGGTTCCGACCATGGCCGAGGAATGATCCACGCGCATCGCTGCGACTGTCCGTATCTTCATTGCCGCGCCTCTGTATGGTTGGGTGCTCTCGACGGTCTGCTTCCGGCACGCGGCGGCATGTATGTGGAGAATTTGTGAGTAGAGTCAGAGCGGCGGACTGATATTCCTTTAATCGCCATTTTCGTGTCTTCCGCTGGTCCTGTAAGTCTGTCGATCCTTAAACTACCAATAATAGATCTGTCCGTTCCTTGGAAAATATAATTATTTTGTCCTATTTTGTTCGATCTGATATTCTTTGTAGAGATAAGTAACTCGGAACCTTGTCTAGACCAGGGCTGACGGGAGTAGTTTGTTAGAGAGAGAGAGAGAGAGAGGGTGGACCCAGACTAGACATTTCCAACCTGACATAAGGCGTCCTTCACTTAGGAAATTCATGAAGAATCCTCAGGACTCGGGATGGCCTGCATGGTCCGAGATAAAGACAGTGGCAAATGTGGTGGCCTTTGGTCGCTCACGCTAGTTGTAAGGGAGAAGGGGTTGGGATGGGGGAGGAGAGGATGGGAGCAGGGGAAAAGGAAGTGGGAAAGGTAGAATAGACAATGGCTCTCTCTCTCTCTCTCTCTCTCTCTCTCTCTCTCTCTCTCTCTCTCCTCTCTCTCTCTCCTCCCTTTCTCTCTCTCTTCTCTTTCTCTCTCTTCTCTTTCTCTCTCTCTCTCTCTCTCTCTCTCTCTCTCTCTCTCTCTCTCTCTCTCTCTCTCTCTCTCTCTGTATAAATGTAGTTGCCTGACTGTATAAGAATATAGGAAAAAAAATGGCATTCTCTCCAGAATCTTTCCCGCCTCGCATGCCTCCCTTTCCCCCCTCCCCCCCCCCTTTCCCCCCTCCCCCCCCCTTTCCCCTTTCTCCCCCTCCCCTACCCCCCCCTCCCTCTACCTCCCCCACCCCCCCCCCCCCCCCCCCCCCCCTGTGTGACAAAGAAAATGTTCCACGGCTTGATCTTACTCAAACCTACTCCAGCCATTCGGATAGTCAACGCTCATAGATCCTTTACCAAAAAAGCTGGCAGATCTTTGTAGGGTATGAAAGACTCCCGTGGACTGCCAAAATCACTGGTGTTGGTTGGCTTTTGGTCGAGGAAAACTCCTTTTCCGTAGCAACTCGTCTATTAAAAATTGTACAGGGAGACGCGATGGATCTATTCTGGCCTCAAATCCTCAGGAAGACACTTGTAGGGGGCATGGAATTTGGGACCATGTCACTCTGATGTGAAAGTGGCATGCAGGCGTTCCATTATCATTTGAACTTCGTCTTCGCTCATCATAATCAGATTACAGATTAGATCAATCACGTGTGCAGTAGCTTTTCTGAAATGGAGGCACACATGGCATCAGAGGTAGAGAAAGAGGGGGAGGCCCTGACCTGGATGAAGAAACCGAGAAGTCCTGATATTACATCATGCTCAGGGCGGAGTAATCCGCTTTGAAAGATATTGCTTTCGGCTGCACTCAAACTTGTTGGAAGAGGCTGGGAGAGTCTTTTACGGCGCTTGTCAAACTTGGTTTGTTGGTGAAACAACAGCAGTCGACAGCCCGCACTCCTGGGGGCGATTTATGGGCGGGATAAAAGTGTTTGCCTTCTGTCGATTCTGGAACCAGCTTTCCCCTCTGCCACTCTTCACATCCACTTCCCTCCAGCGTCCAAGAAGAAGTCCACTTCTGCTCACCCAGCCGTCTTTGGGTCGGGGGTAAGATACGATCCACAGCATCTCCCTACTTGATTTGTAAAAGGCGAATAGCTAGGAAAACAAAGACTTGACTAGCTCTTAACTCTGTCCCTGGGGTTTGGGGGTAAGAATGAACCCTTCGGGTCTCCCTGCGTGATTCGTGAACGGCAAAAAACTAGGGAAGTCGAGACTTGAATCGCTTTTATTCCAACCAGCTCTAGCAATTTGCTTTGGTGATCAGTGGCCTTACATACCCTGCAAATGCTGCATGCTAGGCGGTAAGACCTCATTAACTCATCCATTCATTCATTCTGCATATCCGGTCTTCAGTTGCTTTTCGTATGAAGAGCCTGTTAAGAGAGTATGGCTGCACTGCATGCCTGTAATTATGGTGCGAAGTGATAGCAGTGTCGTGGTTCATTTTGCTATAAGAAAGCAGTTTTGTAGTGTGTGATATGAGTGTGTGAGATGTAACTCAGAACAGTGTTGTTCTTTGATGATAGCAGTGTAGTGGTTTATTTTGCTATAAGAAAGCAGGGCTGCACAATTTTGTAGTGTACGGTTAGAGTGTTGTAATGTTTTGCACTGAGTAGCAAGAAACTCCCTACGGAGCGAAGCAGCAGACCGTCTTCAGAGGAAGAGCCCCCGTCGCCGAGTGTTTCGGCCCTATAATCTTCCTTACACTCTCGGGAGGTGGGCCACACCTGGACTGACCTCAAGGTGTCCGTCTTTCTGCCACTGTATTTGACAGGGGCGGGGAGAAGCAATCGGAATTAAGCATCTTGCTCAAGGATGCAACTGAGATGTAGCTCTAAGTAGTGATGTTCTTTGGGAAGCAATGCTGTGCTGTGTAAAGGCCGTTCTTAACCGGGCGA
The DNA here is from genome assembly GCA_034096865.1 of Theodoxus fluviatilis. Lineage (NCBI taxonomy): Eukaryota > Metazoa > Mollusca > Gastropoda > Cycloneritida > Neritidae > Theodoxus > Theodoxus fluviatilis. The sequence continues at coordinate 35,412 of JAWQFJ010030922.1, forward strand.
AGTCTCCACTCAAGAACAAGGTTCGAAGTGTGCGTAGTGTTCACAGGACATGCTCTGGCCGAGTGTACAAACCGCCATGTTTTCCTCGGCTCGCAAGCAAAACGCTCATTTTGAGGATTATTGACACACATACGAAGAAACCATAACTAGATAAGAGTATAAATTTCTCAAAGCACTATGTGTGGAACACATGAATAGTTCATTGAAATTGTTGTGGTATTCAAATTGAGATGTGGATCCAAGTCGAATCCAGTGGAAAGTCAGGCCACGGAGTTGAACGATACCACGTGGTTTCTCATAATAAGTAACTGTGTGTTTCGGGCAGACAACTCACGTCAGGCGGTCTTTTCGTCCTCTCCGGACATGTTCGTGAACGGAGTGTTCGCTCGGGTAAGAACCGCCTTACGGCAGAGTTGTGTTGGTATTGCTGTGTGGCAGCACACTGCGCTGTGTGACTGTAGTGTCGCGTGCTGATGTACTGTGGGACAACACTGCTGAACACTGTTCTCCTGTGTGATAGCAGTGCTGCACTGTTCTATGTGGTAGCGTTGCTGTATTTGGTTGTAGCGCCTGACAGGAGGGTCACACGGTGTTCAACTGTGTAACCGTTGTGCTAAACACATATGTACTGTGTAATGGATGTGCTGTGCTGTCCTGTAGTGTACTATGTTATAGAAGTGATGTTATATGCTGAGCCGTGTGGTTTTTGCTGACAGAGCTGCAGTCAAACCGGAATACGGGCGAAAAACTTGCAGTCTCAACTCCTGCTGTATAACTGCTTTACTTGTAGATTCCCCATGCATAGGAAAGGTTGAGAACAGCGGGTAGTTACCATCGTACTTATTGTCAGTGTAAAAATGCCTGTTCATCTCCTTTGACATATTCATGGACCAGTTTGTCGTGAACGTACGCCTGTGGTCAACTCTTGGATGTGCACCGTGGGAATTGCTTAGACAGACGGACGCGGGAGATGTGGGTGTAAAAGAGGAGGGGGAGGGGGGGGGGGGGGGGGGGGAATTGGCATGAAACACATGTTTCCATTGCGTGGCACGGCAGGTGACAGGATAACAGATACACACTGGTTGTCATAGCAACCCTGTCTGGCTACCTCTGCCACAGCTGCCGTTCCACCTCCCCGCCCCCCCCCCCCCCCCCCCCCCCCGAATGGGCTTCACGTACCTCCTCCCCCATCCCATCGTCCCAACTCCCTTCACCCTCCACTCCGTCAGCCAACCTTCTCCCTTTGTCCTTCTACCTAACCCAATCTCCACTTTGTCCCACCCTCTACCGCACCCCCCACTCCCCAACTGCTACTTCTTCTCTCTTCCCCTCAGGCACCTCCCCCAACTTCCCGGAAACCTCTTCTACTTTCTCATTTATGTTGAAAAATGGTAAGACTATTGCAGTATTTGCTAGTGACTTTATAAATGTCCCAGTCTAAATCTGAGAAGCAGCTTTTAAAGAAATCGTCCGTAGATGCACGGAAGAGATCGAGATCAGCACCTCCCTTCTGACTACTTGCTTTTTCGACAACAAACGAAGTTTACGAAAATGGCGGACTGCAGCGGCATCATTTGATCTGCACACAGTCGCATGTGATCTAGTTGCCATAGATTTTACTGTTCTGAATTTAGGCTGCTGCCTCAACTACTGCACGCCTCCCATATCTTCGGCGAAAATGGGCAGACGACCTTGTCGACTGCTGTGGCTCAAGCAGAATTCTCTTCCAGTTTACCGATGAACTCTTGTTTCAAACGTTTGGCCTGCACGCGATCTTCTAGTCTTGGTCACGTCTTGGGGCTGCAGCAGTTTCTGATGGCATATTGTGTCCACTTTGCGGATAGTATCCTGTGTACACATTTCTGATAGAATCTGGTGCACATGGCGTAGGCTGCATGTTGGTTGCGCTTTGCTGATAGCATCTTGAGCTCACTTCGTTGGCAGGTAGCGATAGGATCATGTGTACAAACTGTTGCTCCAGGGGGAAAGTGCGCTCTCTTCTACCTCATTAAAGAGGCAAGTGGTCTCCATAAAGTCGTTCCCCATGACTGCATCTCTGGGAAGGGCAGTGAGTGTGCATGAATCTTCCAAGACAAAGACGTCAGTAATTAGCGGCGTCCATAAACTAACACTGTTGATTTTAAGTGTAGTGGACTCCAGTAGCTCGCTAGTTACAGCACTCAGGCATAGACTTTGAGGTTGAAGGTTCGTCTGCGTTCGTTTCCAGCAGGTTTTTGACTCAATATGGGGAACGTTTCTTCAAGTGGGGCAGGAAATGAGCTTCTCCTCCTTGGCTGGACTCCTGTCTGATTGGGACAGCATGAGACGCACAAACAGAAAGAGACAGGCTGGGGCAATGTTGTAAAGCAATTTGACTCTACCTCTGTGTGTGTGTGTGTGTGTGTGTGCGTGTGTGTGTGCGTGTGTGTGTGCGTGCGTGCGTGTATGTGTGTATGTGTGTGTATATGTGTATAACCGTATGTGTATGTGTATATGTGTGTTAGTGTATGCGTGTGTGTGTGTTTGCGCGCGTGTGCGTCCTCGTGCGTGTGTGTGTGTGTGTGTGTGTGTGTGTGTGTGTGTGTGTGAGAGAAAGAGAGAGAGAGAGAGTGTCTATTGATTTTTGTTCACCTCTTTTGTCCTCACCCTCTGTGGGTTTGGGTTAAGAACAGACCCACCATAATCAATAGCCTTATATAACCTTCAGAGGCTGATAAACTGTACAAGTCCATTCATTATTATCATTAATAAATTTGCTCGCCTCTCTCTCTCTTTCTCTCTCATTGTCCCTTTGTTTCTCTATCTCTGTTTTTTCTCTTTATCTCTCTCTGTGTCTCTCTGTGTCTCTCTCTGTCTCTCTGTCTCTCTGTCTCTCTCTGCCTCTCTCTGACTCCCATTCTCTCTCAGTTTCTCTCTCTCTCTCAGTCTCTCTCTCTCGGTCTCTCTCTCTCTCTCTCTCTCTTTCTCTCTCTCTCTCTCTCTCTCTCTCTCTCTCTCTCTCTCTCTCTCTCTCTCCTCTCTCTCTCTCTCTCTCTCTCTCTCCCTCCCTCCCTCCCTCCCTCCCTCCCTCCCTGATCCTTAAAACGTTGCAGGTTTTGTCAATAAAAACAAACGTAATATCGCAACGATTCTTTATCTGAGTGAAACTGACATTCATATGCTGCCTGAGTGCTTTGAATAAAGTAATGAACTGTTTGCGTGACGTATCTTTTACAAGCGAGCCACCCACGAGTTAATGCCCTTCTTCCTCCCACGTCTGTCTCCTGCACTTTGAGATGTGCGACTTCCTTTCAGACCGTAAATGTGGCTGTCGGGAGAGAATATGATCATCCACTTCCTTCAGAGCCGCGCCCAGGAGGAAAATATACGAATTCGACCGTTTTGCTTTGAAGCGCTTATTTAGAAACAAAATGACGTTCGACGATACATCGACGCCTCTCCATCTTTTCACGGTCGAGAATTTTCCTCTAGAGTTTGCGCTTCACAATGGAAGAAAGTTGTACTTAAGCCGTTACCTGTGTAGTTTTCTTAGTCAATATTTTCATTCTCGACCAGACACAGCGTTCGAATTTCAGTGGATTGTGTTTCACCTGAGCATAGCCGACTCCTGGCTTTTACGTCGGCAAAATATAATGTCAAAGGTTTAGGGTCGTGCAGTCTATTGGAGATACTGGAATAATGACATGTGAATATGTTGGGTAATGGAGTTTACACAGACGTCAACACTGTGGTGTGTTGCACTAAGAAGAAATAAGTTGATCAATGCAGTGTACACAGATGCCTGCATAGTGATATGATGAGATCAGAACAACGTGTGCGGGTAGGTCTGTACAGTGACCATACTAGTTCACTAGAGACTTCGCCTACCGGCGAAAGTGTCTCTAACCCAGTTGACATCACGTGATGGAAGGTTTTCGTCCGAAATATGCAAATGGAGGTCACACGAGAGGCTTGTGGGTGAGCCGATCTGCTCCCTGACATACGCCGTTATAGTTGTTCTAAAACTATTCCGCACAAAACTCTTAACTTACTCTTGTTGAGGCAACAAACAAGCGTTTATTCGATAAAATAAAATGTTTGTGTTGAAATGGAAACAAGTTTTGACATCTGAATGATTTATGTAAAAAGTGGAGAGAAAATAGTATCAGAACGAACTATTTTTGGCGCCATGCTGTAATGCGAAGTGTCAAGACTATTACGCATTCATTGCGAACTGTTCCAGAGTCAACACTGACTCGGGTTCACAGAATGTACAGTGACAGGATGCGGTGTGAAAATTGTATTGAGTGATGTAGTGTTTTTGTAGAGACGAAATGTAGACCGACCCCCAAGCTCTCAGCGAAACAGCCTCTTGTGATGGAGTGTGCTGAAACAACGTTCTGTGTTGCAGTGTGCTGAAACAGGTTTCTGTGATGCAGTGTGCTGAAACAGCGTTCTGTGATGCAGTGAGCGGAAACAGCGTTTTGTGATGCAGTGTGCTGAAACAACGTTCTGAGATGCAGTGTGCTACAACAGGTTTCTGTGCTGCAGTGTGCTGAAACAGTGTTCTGTGATAGAGTGTGCTGGAACAGCGTTCTGTGATGCAGTGTGCTGAAACATGTTTCTGTGATGCAGTGTGCTGAAACAGTGTTCTGTGATGCCGTGTGCTGAAACAGTGTTCTGTGATAGAGTGTGATGGAACAGCGTTCTGAGATGCAGTGTGTTGAATCAGCGTTCTGAGATGCAGTGTGTTGAAACAGTGTTCTGTGTTGCAGTGTGCTGAAACAGCGTTCTGTGATGCAGAGTGTTGAAATAGTGTTCTGTGATGCAGTGTGCTGAAACAGCGTTCTGAGATGCACAGTGTGCTGAAACAGCGTTCTGAGATGCAGTGAGCTGAAACAGCGTTCTGTGATGTGAGCTGAAACAGCGTTCTGAGACGCAGTGTGCTGAAACAGCGTTCTGAGATGCAGTGTGCTGAAACAGCGTTCTGAGATGCAGTGTGCTGAATAAGCGTTCTGTGATGTTGTGAGCTGAAACAGCGTTCTGAGATGCAGTGTGCTGAAACAGCGTTCTGAGATGCAGTGAGCTGAAAAAGCGTTCTGTGATGTTGTGAGCTGAAACAGCGTTCTGAGATGCAGTGTGCTGAAACAGCGTTCTGAGATGCAGTGTGCTGAAACAGCGTTCTGAGATGCAGTGAGCTGAAACAGCGTTCTGAGATGCAGTGTGCTGGAACAGCGTTCTGAGATGCAGTGTGCTGAAACAGCGTTCTGAGATGCAGTGAGCTGAAACAGCGTTCTGCGATGTTGTGAGCTGAAACAGCGTTCTGAGATGCAGTGTGCTGAAACAGCGTTCTGAGATGCAGTGAGCTGAAACAGCGTTCTGTGATGTTGTGAGCTGAAACAGCGTTCTGTGATGTTGTGAGCTGAAACAGCCTTCTGAGATGCAGTGTGCTGAAACAACGTTCTGAGATGCAAGGTTCTGTGACATCTTGTTCTGTTGCGCAGTGCTCCATGACACAGTGTACCATGACGTGGTGTTCTGTTGCGGTGCGTTCTGTGGCAATGCGATCCTTGCCGCAGCAACCTGTGAAGCGTTGTTCTGTGACGCAGTGTTCTATGACGCAGCGGCCGGCTGGCTTTGCGAGCGAGGCGCCAAGGCTGTGCCGAGTGATGGCCAGGGAGGGCGTTGTAAGTCAATACAGAAACAGCAAGGCTGTGATGGGATTCCGCTTAGCTTTGTTGATGCCAAGTCAAACATTAGAAGCGCGCGCCAAATCATTTCCGCCTGAACAGAGGCAGCCTAAGCCGCGCGCCATGGAATGGTCTATTCTTAGTCCCGGGTCACTGGGTCTGCTATGGATTTCATGAAGGAATATTGCAGTGAGCTCCTGCAAAACGGAACACCCAAGGAAGAATGTAAAGGCAGCGAAAATGGGTGGAAGAAGGGGAACATTACCCAAGTTTTGGTAGGTGAGTTCTGTGCACTGCTGACAACAAGACTTGAGACCTGACGTAGGTTTAATAGAAGGAAACTCGTAGCGATTAATGCATTATGAACCAGAAAGTCGTGGTTCCCATGACATTACCGATCTTTCTTCCATCCGGATTGAGTGCATCTTCCATATATAATTTCAGATTCTATTCTGCATGTAAGTGTTTTGCAACGGAGGAATGCCAAGATCTGCACAAGAGATATGCGGGGCGATACTTTATTTTAGCAGTGTGTCTCAATGTAAAATGGGCGAGGACTTGAAAAGTGTTCTGCTTAGTATTTGTGTTGAGAAGATGGGTTGTCTCATCACTGCCAGGGAGTTCATGCATTTGTTTCCGTTCTGGCTAAGAATGGAGGAAGGGACACCCATCCACAGTCGTCGGTCTTGACATGTCTGCAGGAATTTGTGTCGGCACCACTGAAAGTGGAGTTCCTAAATGAAGAATGTTGAGTGCGATCAGAGATCTCTGGTGTGATGTAGTTGGTTGCTGTAGAATGTTGAATGCGATGTAGTTGGTTGCTGTAGACTGTTGAGTGTGGCGTAGTTGGTTGCTGTAGAATGTTGAGTGTGGCGTAGTTGGTTGCTGTAGTCAGTTGAGTGTGATGTAGTTGGTTGCTGTAGACAGTTGAGTGTGATGTAGTTGGTTGTTATAGATAGTTGAGTGTGATGAAGTTGGTTGCTGTAGAATATTGAGTGCGATGTAGTTGGTTGCTGAAGACAGTTGAGTGTGATGAAGTTGGTTGCTGTAGAATATTGAGTGCGATGTAGTTGGTTGCTGTAGACAGTTGAGTGTGATGGTCATGTGCACGAAGGACATGAACGCTCTGAAATGAGTTATACCTGTGTGTTTGTGTATGATGGAGTGTGGATAATAGGGCATGTAAGTTTTGGGTTTGGAATGAATGGACATCTAGTGTTCATCGCATCATCCTTCTCCCATTTTCTTCGTCGTAAGTCGTCGTGTCATCGTCTCCTTGTCGCCGTCCTCCTCTCTTCTTAGCCATTGAACTATTTCACTCGCATCGTCACAGCGACAAAAAAGTTTTTTGTTGCCCGTGTGAGAGTAAAAATCACTGTGATTCAGAGTGAAATAATAACCTTTTCCCCCCCACCCCCCA
>JAWQFJ010030922.1:45000-59016 GCA_034096865.1 Theodoxus fluviatilis
TTGTAAGATAGGCAGAAATGCCTAAAATTTCATCCTTGATAAATAAAGAATTAATCAATCAATCAATCAATCTCTCACTCTCATTCGCAATCTCTCTCTCACTCGCAATCGCTCTCTCTCTCTCACTCGCAATCGCTCTCTCTCTCTCACTCGCAATCGCTCTCTCTCTCTCTCTCTCTCTCAGTCTCAACCCTTCCTAATCTTTTCTTCCGCTATTTGTCTGTCTCAACCTTCCCAGCCACTCCCTAAGTTCCGTCTCTTGACATCTTTCTCTTTTATCCTTCTCAGCTCTTCCCCAGTCCCGTCTTGTCCTCTCTGCGAGCTTGGGAGGCAGAGAAAATCTAAGGAAATTGATAGAGAAGCCCTACGCTAGAGTGGAGAAGTGCAGAACAGGCAGAAAGTTATGATAAAATGAAAGTTTCCAAGGGGGGGAACAAATCGTGATATATTCCTTTGTTTTCTTTGGGTTTCGCCAATAAATTGTCTCGTCCAACAATAGCCGTCGATAGACCAATTATTTTGTTGAATGTTGCAAGACAGTCAGGATATCATGTATCGTGTATATCATCCTCATCGCCTCAACTCTTCTGCATTTCACGCTGTGTCCCGTCTTTTCTTCTCTGTTCTTCCATTGCTCTTTTTTCCCCCCGAGGCCCCTGGCCACGAAATGGCGGGCGTGGCGCTGCTGAGTCTTTGTGTGGCCATTGATTCACAATGCACACTCGTTGGCCATTGATTCATAAGGGACACTCGTCGTCGCTCCTCTCTGATCCGATTATCCCTGCCTGCTGTTTACTCCTCCACACCGCTACAGGGCTTCTGTCCTGGAGGACGCTGCTTCCTTGCCACGGGAGAAGAAAGAGAGCCTGGCTTTGTTGGTTGTCCGTGTGACCGTCACTGTTCGTGTGAACTTCACTGTCCGTGTCCTTTTGACTCGCTGCGTATTTCCAACGTCTTGTTTGCTGAACATTCTCTGCATGTTGGCGAAGAATACCCACAATCTCTTATTTAAAGAAACAATGTCCAGCGTGAGAACTTCCTTCATCAGACCGTCGTTGATGCGTGGATTGGGCCACTGATCACCGCATGCAAGAATCATGTACGAGGATGGACAATTCTGTCAGAACGTCTCTATGTTGATATGTTCGATCCATGGCGCCTTTGACATCCAGAAAGTTATATTCCTGTGTGGACTTATCAAAGTTTGTCTTAATAAACGTTTCGGAAATATTCACATGTGCTTTCTTGCGCTCACGCATGCGCGTGTGTACGCACACGCGCACGTCTGATTATATATATATAGAGAGAGAGAGAGAGAGAGAGAGAGAGAGAGAGAGAGAGAGAGAGAGAGAGAGAGAGAGAGAGAGAGAGAGAGAACGAACGAACGAACGAACGAAAACTTTATTGCTGGGGCCTCCGGCCCATTGCAAGGTGTACATTATCAAACGTTTTAACAGCACCACAATGCACAACAGTCAATACATGTTGTAAACACATGCGTCGGTGGGTCGAGCGATTGGTTCTACTGGCAATCTTAACTAATCGCTGAACACGAGCTGATTCATCTCAGATAAATCCAATGCTTCTGCTCTTATCTTAAAGGAATAATGTAAAAATTTTGAAACATTTCGAACTGTCAGAATTTCATCAGTTGTGAACAGATATTTGATGGTTTCATGGACATCGGATTGTAAGTATGGCGTTATATATCTTTGTCTTAAAACTGAAAGGGCGGGGCAATACAACAGAAAATGCAGTTCATCCTCCTCTTCCTCCATACATATTGGACAGACATTTGAATGAATTTGTGGTTTGTATCTGTTCTTATGTACAAACAATTCACTAATTCCTAGTCTGAATCTCACCAAGTGGTCTCTGAAGAATCGTTTATCAACTGCATATAGATATGGTTCAAGCACTCGATCCGTTTTAAACCGTCTATAGAAAGAGCACCGGCTGCTTTCTTGCACCCTGCTTCTCCATTCATTGTCATATTCTCTTATCATTTTTTCCTTTATATTCCTGAGGAACTCTGTCTCATTATGTACGTTTTGACTAGTCCATTCCCTCTCGAGATTGTACCTACACAGCAATGATTTGACATTTGAAGCCCAATTAGTTTTACATCGGAGAGAACGAACGAACGAACGAAAATTTTTATTTGTTCGGGCCACCGGCCCATTACAAATGTTTACCGTACCAACATCTCAAATAACGAAACAGGTGGGGGTGGGGGTGGGGAAATCAAGACTTCAATAAGTCTTGTTAACCGGGACGCGTGAAGAGAAAAGTCGCTGTTCTTCAAGTCCATAAGGCCCTACTTCTTCTTGGAGCGCCAGGGCTGCTGCCGACGACGGGGTGGATGGGCATGGGTTGCAGCTTCCCCTCTCTTGGCTGGCAGAGTGGCTGCACTCACAGTGCTGTGTTGCACATGGGTTGAGACACATGCAGTCGAAGGTATTGCCGGCTGCGACGAAACGCTTCTAGTGGTGAGAGTGTCAACACATGCGTCATTTGCCTCAGAGCCAGCACATTCTGCCGCCCTTGCCTCCTCTTCTTCACGCCGCCACCTGTCTCGGGATGGCTGGAAAATTCGATCAATCATCTGCTTCACGTAATCAGAGTGTTCAGACTTCTCTGGAGCTGCTTCCCCACTAACCGCCGACGAGACTGTGCATATGTCGTCGAAATCTGATGTGTCGACCGTTGGCCGACTCACAGGGCTTACACACTTGTCTGCAGGCTTTTCACGTGCGCTCAGTGGTGTCGCGGAGTATCGTGCAGCGGGCATGGTGGACGCAGGAAAGGAGGTCAAATCACATTGAATGGAAACGGAGCAAGCAGTTGAAGGATAAAATTTCGATGAAGCTTGCTCACCAGTGTTGTCAAAGTTGGTGCCTCTGTTCCTGTTGCGTCTCTGCTGGTCTCTGCGCAGTTGGGCAGGAGATTTTCTTCTTCAGCTGTTTGTCGCGCCATTGAAGGAAGCGGGCTGGCCGGCCGGGGACTTGAATCGCAACACCACGACAGTAGCATCCCGTTCTCCAAAAACTTTAAACGAGGACATGGTCTTGGTGTCTAGAAGAGTGGAGAGCATAACCTCCCATGCAGCTGAAAGACCAGTTACTGGCATGTTTCTACCACTCTTTCACCTCTACCGGAGGAAATTCAGGAGAGCGACGTAAACACGTCCTGCTGCCGAGGTGAGCGCGCCGGAAGTGAGAGAGAGAGAGAGAGAGAGAGAGAGAGAGAGAGAGAGAGAGAGAGAGAGAGAGAGAGAGAGAGAAAGAGAATCAATGCTGCCTGGTGGCACTGGCAGGGATATGACGTTGTTCCCGTGTCGATACTTCGGATATCAGTATGTAGTGACGTCACTTTCTTCTCTCTTCCTGAACGCTTTCTCTTCTTGGACATTGATTTGGGAGAGGGAATGCAGCAAATACCTTCTTTAATGGCCAAATGGTCCACATCATGGAGTTGGAAGTGTGGGTAGAAGACTATGTGAGGACATGTGTTTCCAATGCTGACTCGACACTTATGAGGAAGTAAGGGAAAAAAAGAATCGGATACAGGGACCGATCCCGCGACCGTGCGGTTTAGGAGGGTGGATGAGGTTGGAGTAAAAGGCAGAGTGAAGACAGGACTTGAATTCACGTCACGTCACGTTACGTCATGTCATGTCGCGCTGCTCTGCCGTGTGCTGTGCCGTATGGCACACATCATTGAATGTAACGTTTCGGTGGAGGACTGATGTCATTGAATGTTACGTTACGGTGGAGGACTGATGTCATTGAATGTTACGTTACGGTGGAGGGCTGAAGTGTCTCTGACAGCTTTCATAGTCTAGCCTGCATCCCGGTTTCATTGAATAGGGAATAAGATTGTACATGGCTTTCCCCGCCTTTTTATGACGTCACTCTTACGTGGAATGTGCAGAATCTCACGGTCAAGGTGATGGCACACCACGACAGTATCTTCTCAAACAGCAATTCAATCGTTTCGTTCAGTACGTCGTTTGCCCAGCATGAGCAGTCTGCAGACATATGCACTTAATAAATGGGAGCATTCCAATGCGATCTATTTGGAAGAAGATAATAAAAGTATGATGCAAAATTATGTATGGCCTCTCGATTTTTCCAGGAAATTAATTTTGACTCTGAATGGAAACTCTGCTTGCTCTGTAGAGCGACTATTATCGCTACGTCAAATCGACCGGAAGTCACCTTTATCTTCCTGAAGGGGAGAGTACTCTGCGAGGACACTGTCTGCTTGCTCTGTGGTCCGACATTGCACACTGGAGCTCCGTCATCCGCTCCTGTCAGCGCCAGTTTCCGCTACCGGCCTTGGGCGGAAGTGGTGTCTGCGGCTATGATTAGCTGCGATAGAGGAGAGTAGAGGAGAGTATGGGGAGATTGAGGAGGCTGCAGACGACTTTGCGAAAGAGGGTTTGCAGGAGAATTGGGTTTCTGAGACAGCAAACATGGCGGTCCCCTCACCCATCCGCCAGTATGTCACGGCCAGGACATCCGTCATAAGTACCTTCTGCTGGGGCCTGGCCTTCCTGACTTGAGCCAGTCTGTATCCTCTGTTGGCCCGGTTATGATGTCTTCAAAGCGCCCAGATCTGGGTAAATCGCACACAGGTGAAATATTCTTATAAGGACTCAAGCTCTTTAAGTAAATTGGTGTGGCTGCTTTGCTTCAGGAAAGCCTCTGGCGCACTGTTTTTGCTGTTTCAAACTGTCGTGAAAGGCAAGACGATTTAGTATCCCGTTTTGACTGCCTCTAAAGTCCTCGAGAGACGTGTTGCACGCTGCTGTGCTGAGCTCCTCTTTAGCACTGTTTTCAAAGACTCAAATCATAGAAAACTACGACTTTGTTTCCTTCCCCATGCCTTCTTGGTGGGTCTCGCCCCCTGTCGTTCCCACACGATTCCCAAGAGCCTCAGGTCAAAGGTCAATTCCAGTCTGCTTCAGCCCTTGTTGTCCCAGGCGCCCTTGCCTTGGAGCAGTTGCCATGGAAATGAAGTTAGCACAAGCGACGGCGTGTTTCCATAGAAATGACGTTAACGTAACGGATGGCCTCCCTCTCCGGGACGGACACTGACCGTAGGGAAGGCGGCGCCTTTGGTGGGCAGTGATGACTTGGCTGGTCTAAAACGCCGTGGGCTACTGCAGTGTAGCAGTAGTCACACAGGTGGGGACCGGGCTGTGCCTGGTCTATGGTGCCACGGAACGACAAAGACTCTTATACCATTCCTTACCCCGTTCTCCGTCTCTTCACTGTCTCTGTCCGTTAGTCCGTTAGTCCGTCTGCCGTCCGTTTGCCTCTTTGTGTGTGTGCGCGCGCAAGTGTGTGTCAGTGTGTGTGAGAGCGTGTGTACGTGTGCGTTCATGCGTGTGCGTGCGTCTGTGTTTCAAATGTACAGGTGTGACTTCTATGGTTGTATTTGCCGTAGTATTAGTGGCATCAGTAGTTTTGATTACTCCAGTACCCGATACCTCAAAGACGTAAACGTTCTGGAATTTTTTTAGATTCAAATTTGTCATAAAGTCTCCTGCGAAGGTTACACAGTCGAGTTGTGAAGGTTTCAAGCAGAGAAAACTGAGCCATCTGAAAGCAGCTTGCTTGTAAGAGTGAATACCCACTCCTGTTGTAATGGGTCAGCTCAACTTATGGTCATTTTACGTAGTAAAGGAGGACCTTGTCTGTGGAAAGACTGTGGAAAACATCGGCAAGGTTGTTGACTTCAGGTCCTGGCGCCAATGCGAGTGGGCCGGATATACTATGAGACAGCTGTCTGATGGTCTTCTGCCGATATCAATTTGTCCCTGTCCTCGCTCACGTAGCATGGTGTTCGCCTTGCTTGACTTCTCCTTCAGGTCGCTGCTAAAGAGGGAAGCATTGTCACTGTATGAAGGAGCTGCGGCCATAATCCAGACTCGGGTTGCGATGCACCCACGAGGTGTGGAGGTGGTGCTGGTGCCCGGCTGCATGTGATCTGGTTGTGTCCGTGTTTGTCGTCAAGTGCAAGGAAGAACTGACCAGGCGGCGCTGTATTATGGTATGTAACGTAGAGCGGTTTGCGACGCATACACGGATGATGGATTGCTATGTGAAACCATTGCCAGTATCTGTAGGTGACAGGAGGGCCATGGCCCCCGCTGTTGTCCTGTGAGTGAGACGTAAGAACAGGTGCCATGGTGAGATTGAGTGACGTAACGAACTTGGGCGTGGACTCTTTTGGCTCCATGTATAATCATAACATGACTCAAATGACTCAAGGCTATGAGCAGTATTGAGTCTGCTCGAAAGAATCATATCAGGGTGTGCAAAGTGGTTTGAGACTGTGAATGATTGAGTGAAATTGAGGCTATTTCTGTAACAAGATCAGAAGTGAGTCAAGGTTGTGCGTAATCTAGAGAGGCTGGACGTACACTTGTAACGCGGCCTTCACTAGCACAAGGTTGTGTGTGATACAGTAGGGTTGGTTGTAAATCATAGCATGATCATTACTGAGTGTCGTGAGATCTGGTGATGCTAGATGTGTCTGTATTAAGTAGCTACGAGTGACTCAAAGCTAGGTATGATCGAGTCAGACCGGATGTAACAATAGGGGCCACAAGTGATCGATTACGTGCGAAAAACAAACTGCAGGTACCACGAAAGGGGTTGTGACCGTGACGTCACGGACTACGTGCAGACAGCAGCCATCCTGGTCTCTGCTTTGGCGTGTTGCGTCTTCCTTTGGAATTATCTCCCCTGTTTCCCACTCTCTGACTCGCATGTTGTCATGGAAACACAGAGACGCTTCTCAAACCATCAGTCTTTTGATGTCGCAGACAAAGAGTGACGCGAAGAGCTACACTTTGAAGCTGAGGCTGCGATCTGCGGTCTGAATGTTTCTGGCAGACGAAGAAGGGATGCCAAGCTCAGAGCTGATGAGCAATGGCAGACGCTGATTGTTGTCGTATTGAGCTGAAGGACGCTGAAATGATAGGGCGATGGATATAGTGATACTGCAATCAGACAAAACTGCACTGCGTGCGTGGTGGTACTTCAATTACGACGAAGATGTCAGTGGCAGACGAAGATGAGACGGCAGCCCAAACTCATATGTGCAGAACCAGAGGCACCGACGTCAGACCATGGTTATATCCAAATCAACACGCCCTGCATAGCGCCATTTTCGCAGATACTTCTTGTTGTCGAGCGCAAGCAAATGTTGACTTTTGACAAGTTTGACTTCCTCCCTGATTGCTGCTACCCGGATGCTGTGATCGGTGGACAGTAGTTCCCAGCTGACTCTCGAAACTTCGTGCTTTAAAAGACGTTTCAATATTTTAAGGCATTTTGGTAGCATTTGGGGGTCCTTCAGGTGTTCGCTTTCTATTGACGAGATCTGAACTGGAGAGTTGTTTTGGCAACACACTATCTTCCTATTATCATCTCATTTCCCGCACATCAAAACTAGTGTTTGAAAATTAAGCTTCAGTTATTGGCGGTCTCAATCCTGCAGTGACAGACTGCATTGGGTGACAGACATCGCGGAAACGATGGGCGCTTTGTCGTAGGGGTGTGAAGGCAAGGCAAGGCAAGACAATGTAAAACAAAGAAGGACAAGAATAGACAAGACTAAACAAGACAAGTCAACCCAGGAGAAAGCAATGCAAGACACGGCAATTAAGGCAAGTCAGTCAAAGGCAGGACAAGAGAAGGCATTAAAAAAGCAGGAAGGGCAAGGCAAGACAAAGCAAGAAAATGCAAAGCTAGGCAAAGCAATAAAGGACCAGACAGGTAAAGGCAAGGTAAGACAAAGCAAAATGAGACAAGACAGTAAAGAAAAAGAAAGGCAAGCCAAGCCAAGGCAAGGCAAGACAAAACAAGAGAAGGCAAGGCTAGGCAAGGCAGTAACAGACCAGAAAGGTAAAGGCAAGGTAAAATAATGCAAGACAAGACATGGCAAGATAAGACAGGGCAGTAAAAAACAAGAAAGATAAGACAAGGCAAGATAAGACACGACAGTAAAAAAGCAAGAAAGGCAAGGGAAGGCAAAGCCAGAGGAGGCAATGCTAGGCAAGGCAATAAAAGATCAGACAGGTAAAGGCAAGGTAAGACAAAGCAAAATGAGACAAGACAGTAAAGAAAATGAAAAGCAGGGAAAGCCAAGGCAAGACATGGCAAGATAAGACAGGAAGGTAAAAAAGCCAGAAGGGCAAGGCAAGGCAAGACAAAACAAGAGAAGGCAAGACAAGGTAGTAAAAGACCAGACAAGTAAAGGCAAGGTAAGATCGTGCAAGACAAGGCAAGACATGGCAAGATAAGACAAGACAGTAAAAAAGCAAGAAAGGCAAGGCAAGGCAAGACAAAGCTAGAGAAGGCAAAGGAAGGGAAGGCAAATCGATACCAATGATCTCTAGAGTGAGGATAGTTCCAGGGGGGATAGATCAAAAAGAAAGATGCCAGAACTAGGGCCCTTTCTGCCTTGTCACCAGACGATTATCCTCATTTTGTGATTCGGAAAAATCCAGCTTGAGATATTTTTTTTCCCTCCAGGCGGCGCGCCCAGTCATTGACTTCTTGCGCCTTTGGTGACCCCCTGGAGATGGCTGACCTCTGTTGATGAGTGGCTGCCCTTTTTTCTGCACGTGACGTCTTGAAATAGACATTTGTTGTTTTTCACCTCGGGGAAGCAGTTCTGAGGAATCGATTCTCAGCAAATGTTTCGCGTGAGGATAAAAGAGGGTTTCTTCAAAACCAGAACAAGTTCAGACAAAAGTGAGGTGCAGAAAAAAGAAGGCTGGAAAATGTGTTGAGATTTTTCAGAACTTCAGACTGTGAAGGCACACTGCCCAATTCAAAGCCTGTGAGACTTCACACGATGTGGTGCATCCACGTTTATCCAGACGCTTGATAGCGCAGACATCACGGCAAAATGTGCATGTTTTGCTTCGTAAATAGAGCCTACGATGCAGACATGTCATGCCATGCACACACCAATGGTGGAGGTGAGGAGTGGAGATAAGGGACGTGTATTACCAGCAGAAGTGTGCCTAACTAAACAGGTTGCAGGGTGGGAGCTTTGCTCAAAAGGGTAGTACGTACTGAGGGTACACTTTGCACAGACAGACACACACACACACACACACACACACACACACACACACAAACACACACACACAAGCACACACACAAACACACACACACACACACACTAATCCGCGCGCGTACATACACACACGCCGCATGCACGCACGCACGCACGCACAAGTACACACACACGCAGAGAGAGAGAGAGAGAGAGAGAGAGAGAGAGAGAGAGAGAGAGAGAGAGAGAGAGGATTGGGGGTGGGTTGAGGAACACAGAGTGACACATAAGTATATATGGAGACTGATGGAGAAAGACACTGAGGCAGACGGAAGGAGGCATTAGAAATAGGGTTGAGGCGTCCATTGCCTGAGTCCTGTCAGAGAGAAATGCTGCAGCTCCAGTCCTTCTCCAAGCCATCAATGGACTCCGGCTGATAGGGGACATGAAACCCTTTATGCACGTGTCACAGAAGTGCCTCAGATACGCCCTCCGCCCTTTGAACCCAGTGTAGGCCGAGATGGATACTTTTATCACGTCTCGTTTGACACAGGGGCCATCTTTCCTGCCTGGGGGCAAGTTTCTCGGGTGGCAGCCTTGATGCCTGATGTTGATGTGCCGCTCTCAGCTCTGACGAACGCAGGAGCTGTTTTATAGGTACAGAAGCACTGATAGACGGAAGCTTTTCCTGCCTCTCCCCCAACTTGCTCAGTTCCGGCCTGATTTTGTGAGGATGCTCCACCCGGAGACTGAAGTCTTAGCATGCCCTCTGTACTGGACGACCCCTTCACCCAGCTTGCAGAGCTAGAGACTCAGAGACGGAGTGATACATAGTACCAAATATGGAGTTCCATTCTGAGTGAAATGGGGGAAATAGGAAGGGAAATAACTATCAACATTTCTTCCCCATGAATTTGCTACGGGATGAATTTTTTTTTGGTTTTGGAAAGGGGACATGATTGAAGATTTCGGTCGCGATGGAGAACATCCTAAGCAGAGAGTGATGGTTGTTTTATGGAGCCCTTACGTATACTCATCATTCCATAGCCATATACGTTTTTACAACTGTGACTCCGCGCTGTTTGGGGGTGGGGGTGGGTGGGGTGGTTGGGAGGGAGAGAGAGATAGAGAGAGAGAGAGAGAGAGAGAGAGAGAGAGAGATGTTTAGTACGATCTAATTTCAGGGTGGGAGACAGGCGGTAACAAACACAGGGTTGCGCACAACAACGTATGAAAAGGAAAGGCTGAAGAGAAAAAAACCTGCCTTGCTCTTAGCAGCAAGTGCAGAAGGGTGAACGGAAATGAACAAACGCTGGCGTGCACTTAGTAGAGGGTAGGGAAGAGAAGAGAGGCGTGAAAAAAAGCGAATATTAAGCATAGTGAGCTGCAGGGAAGACATGGAGACGAAAACAGGCGTTCTCACAGCAGCAATAACTGAAAAGAAAATGTTCGTCCGAGTGAACTAATACCGTGTGCAGATTGGATGGCGTATGAATGAATGCTGACCGAGAGGCAAGGTATCCGCCCACGAAATACCCACAATTCTGGGCCATGCCCCGTCTGCTGAACGATGTCTGTCTCAGTCACCCTTGATCCTCTCAAGAAGCGAAGCAGCATCCTCTTGACACGAACGGAGAAACCACTGAGGGACTGAAGGGGAGAGAGAATAGTGATTGAACTCTTGGAAGGCTCCTTTGGGGAGCATAAAAGAACTACTTAGGACCTGAAGTCTTCTTTCAAGGAGTGAAGGAGATGTTGAAGCGATGGAGGACCTGTTGAGATTGTGGAGGAGCTACTGGATGGACGTGGAGGTGTTGGATGAAGGCTGTGTGAAGACCTCGAGAAGGCAGTGGAGGCTGTGAGGCGAGACGCGGTGGGATGGCCGTGCCAGCCACGGGGCGGCCAGTGTTTGGCCACTCTGCTGAGTCAACGCCACCTCACGGCCGCTTCCTGCCGACACCAGAGGCCCCCCTGCCAATGAATTTTCCCCTCGAGCGGAGCCGTTCTGGAATCGTGTGTGAAAACATCCTCCACATCAACCGCCATTGATTGCCATCTCCCCTGTGTTTTCCAACCACTGCCTGTGAGCTACTTCTTTCTTTTACTTCACCATCTTCTTCTTCCTCGTCTTCTCCTTCCCTTTCCTGTTCCTCCCGCTCCACCTCCTCCAGCTTTACCTGCTTCTTCTCTTTCTTTTCTTCCTGTTCTGTTGTTCCCTTCTGCGCCATTTTCTGCTTCCTCTACAATTTGAGCTCCGATTTCTCAACTCTAGCTATTTTAAGACGAACTCTTCCTTACACTTGTCAACTCACCGGTTTATGAGAAATAACAGACCTACCACATCTCCCTATGCGATTCGTAGATGGCGAATAACTAGGAATATCGAGAGTCTACTGACTCTAATTCTTACCAACTCCAGTGGTTTTGTACTCAATGGCCTTACAAAACCTACTTAGGCTGATAGGCCGCGAATTTTCACTTATCAGCATCGTCGTTTCACGTGAAATGCGAAATAATGATTAAATAAAGATTGTTCCCATGTCGGAAGCGTGGCAATATGTATATTGACAAAGCGTTCGTTTTTCCCCTTGCACTTCTTTCACCGTTCCGCTTTCAATCCTGGTCACGTGTTCTGAGCGACTTTGTCTGACCCATGAAATGAGGGACGTGATGTCACGGCGCACTGACGTAGACAGTGACGTCACGACCACCTAGTGTCTGCAGACGCCATGCTGGCCCGAGTTACTTCACGGAGTGCAGCGAGCAAGACCGGGGCGGGAGTGTGGACTGAGGAAATCAATTTTGGGCAAGAAGTGGGACTGGGTTTAAAACAATCGTTAACCCTGGCAGCGTTAATGCTTTCCCTGCCCTCAGCCATGGATGGGGAAGAATCGGAAACGCGGTTTTGAAAAAAAAAATTGTTTTCAACTTAAGATGAGTCCGCGGATGTAACATTTTATTTTGCCGGCAAAACGGCGTGGAAGGATTTCCGATAATGGTTGATGCGAATTCCTGAATTTTCGTTATACCGGCAAAGATTAATCTTTTATGTGCACGGTATGAATTCAATTAATCTGCATTTCCAGTGGATTTTAATACATGTACTTCATGCGAGGGAAAAGAAAGCAACCCACTTTGCAGACTTTGTTGTACCTATGTGGACGCCGGCGGGTGTGTGAGGGCTTCAGTGTCTCGCCCATAAAGCCAATTACAGAAGTTGGCGCCAGTAGGGGCGGCCTGTAAAACTACTTTCTGGAGAAAGGGTGCAGAGCAAAGTAGTGACAGTCTCTGTTCTGTGTAATTCCCCTCGGCGAGTTAATTTTTACAACGAAATGGGAGGTATGCATCAAGTGAATGATTTGCAAACTCAGTTTTCTGCTTCATAAAATTTCGCGCACGCACGCACACACGCACGGCGTGGTGGTTTGTCGATGTCCACGAAGACATCGTGGCGCCGTGTTCGAGGTCCCCGCGTAAACTAAGTTGAGGAGAGCTTGTGGCAACGAGGGAAGACTATGGATGTGTCCAGATCAATGCTCGATGCAATGAGCAATTTTTGCCATTTCTAGTTGCAATCAAAGGCGGGCGAGGGTTGATCTTGGAAGTGCCCGCCTTCCTCTCTCATGGGCATTGCTTCTCTCGGGAACTGCAGGCGACGTCCAATGTTTCCTACGCGCTTGCATCCTTGCAGCACTCCCTCAGGGATGTTCTAGGCAGTATGTGTAGCACGTTGTGCTCATACACACACAGTCACACATGAACAGACACGCATACACATACGTACGAGCGCGTGCGCGTGCGCGCGCACACAAATTCGCACATACATGTAATTGCTGGACACACATACGTGAGCACATACAATGCACATTTGCGCGAGCGAGCGCTTGAATAGCACACACACACACACACACACACACACACACACACGTACGCGCGTGCGCGCACGCACGAACGCTTTCACACATGCACGCTCATGCGTACACACATGCACACGCATCCACGCACGCACGCGCGCGCGCACACACACACACACACTGGCACAGCTTTTGAGTGTTTATATCCCCTTTTTTGTTGTACTACTTCCTAGAAATTCAAACAAGACGAACGAACAAACAAACGAAAAAGCTCTTGTTGTTTAGACTGTCTAGCGCATTACAATATAACAAAGCAAGCACGATTAATGTCGCTGTAAACTCGTGCAAGCGTACCTCAGTGCTGGTAAATAGTAGTGGAAGTCCGAGGCGCACAGACAACACGGCAAGTGGCCGCCACGCTACTTTCCACAAGGCCGTGCAGGCCAGTGCCTCGTCTCGACGTACGCTCCGCCCACTACGTCTGTCTGCCTGGCCGTCGTCTCTGCCTCGACGTCTCGCAGTGGATCTCAAAGGCTCAGGAGCTGGAACGGCCTTTATGTCCCCTCCTGATGAAGTCTGGTGTCTTGCGACGATTAGTTTTCTTGCTGGAATCGGCGGCCGCTGATGTTGCAAATGAGGACTTTGATGAAATGCAAGCGAATCATAGACCACAAAGTTTACAAAGTCTCTGACTGCATGGCAGTACCCGAGGAATCCGACCCTCCCCCCTCCCCTTTCCACCTTAAAAAAACCCCAACCAGTGAATGAAACGCCATGGCCAGGGAACATGAGGACAGACAAGCTGGAAGTAAGAGAAGAGGGAAGAAATCAGCGGAAGAGTGAAAGATGGAGAAGGAAGGGACAAGTTCGACCATCAGGTGGTGGTGCTCCTTCCATTATCGGCTGCTGGCTCACTCAGACTAAACCCTTGCTCGAGTGCGTCGTCAGGCTTTCCCATCCCTGGCACGTGTAGTGTCTTTCCTCCCCCCCCCCTCTCTCTCTCTCTCTCTCTCTCTCTCTCTCTCTCTCTCTCTCTCTACTCTCTCTCTCTCCACCTCCTCCCACTCCACTCCACTCA
>JAWQFJ010030924.1:0-7500 GCA_034096865.1 Theodoxus fluviatilis
GCACACTGGTGGGAGGGGACATAACACGATGACACTGACGAGCACACAGCACAGCACAACACACTGGTGGGAGGGGATATAACACAATGACACTGACGAGCACACAGCACAGCACAACACACTGGTGGGAGGGGATATAACACAATGACACTGACGAGCACACAGCACAGCACAGCACACTGGTGGGAGGGGATATAACACAATGACACTGACGAGCACACAGCACAGCACAACACAGCACACTGGTGGGAGGGGATATAACACAATGACACTGACGAGCACACAGCACAGCACAGCACACTGGTGGGAGGGGATATAACACAATGACACTGACGAGCACACAAGACAGCACAGCACACTGGTGGGAGGGGAGAGAACACAATGACACTGACGAGCACACAGCACAGCACAGCACACTGGTGGGAGGGGAGAGAACACAATGACACTGACGAGCACACAGCACAGCACAGCACACTGGTGGGAGGGGATATAACACGATGACACTGACGAGCACACTGCACAGCACAACACACTGGTGGGAGGGGACATAACACGATGACACTGACGAGCACACAACACAGCACAACACAACACACTGGTGGGAGGGGACATAACAAAATGACACTGACGAGCACACAGCACAGCACACTGGTGGGAGGGGAGAGAACACAATAACACTGACGAGCTGTGGCGGTTCAGTGTTAAATTCATGGACAAACCTTCAATAGCGTTGGAGTTTGAGATGACCCCTCCTGTTGTTATTTAGGCGGGAAAACGCGACGTGAAGTGAATATGACAGAAATTGTCAGGAGAAGGATTGTTTAGTTAGGTTTGAATTAATAAGCTATAGCCTTTCAGAATTCTATACCTTTTGGTAAATTGGGCAGGCAGTTGATTAGATGGTTGGCGATAACTTATTGTTTTAAAGATTATATCATTTTGGCGGGAACCGGAACAGGAAGTCTGCCACAGATAATGTAGATAACCTGTTCTGATTGATCTGAATTAACAATTTGCACTCCCAACATGCTGTGCGAGGCTGTGCTGTATAAATTGCATTGCACGGGGACTTTAGTGACATTTCGATTTCCAGGAGCAGCAATAGAGATTGAAATCCGGGCCACAGCTTGAAGGCATTGGTCTTGCCTTGGCTGTTAAGAACTCATGTCGAAATGCCCACCCGCGATTCATCCCAAGTGAGTGAAGTCGGGAGAGGATCCCCTTCACTTGGCCGCCATCCTTCTATGTCTACTGAACGTTCATCCCCAGGACTCTGCCATCATCCAACTCGCTTCTCAACGCCTCATCATCTTCACCCTCGTCTAGAGACTGAATTTACTCCTCTCTCTTCGGAGACTGTTTCATCTTGTCCCCCAGGAGGTGGGAAGATCACTTCCATTGGATTATGTCCTATGAGAACGCTGGTTCTGTGTCTGTGCATTGTGTGTTTTCCTCACTGGATTCTTGGATTTTGGACTACACGTGGAGCTGGTATGGGTTTTCTATTCATTTGTTCTCACATTTTTGATTGACTTGATTTACAATTCAACTTGGTCTGCATTTTTTTCAGAGTCGTTACATCGTGGGTTGATGAGTGCTAGCAAAATTGCTTTTCCCTCTGTTTTTAGTCAGTTTTCATTAATGTTTAAATTGTCCATTTCCTTAATTAACGTTCAACACTAATATCTGTCCTACTCCTTGGTGTTTTGGTTGTGTGTGGTGTTCGTATGGAGAGATTGATGTATGTATCACCCAGCATGTGCAATGGCCTCTAGTCACAGGAGATTAATCTGTTGGAATCACGAACCGGAGGTACTGATAATTAATTCAGTGCCTCAGCGTGAGCCACCATGAAACGAGCGCACGGAACATCCTTGCCGCGAGAGGACTACGCGTCAACTCAAGCTGGATCCCTATCGACAACGGGGTTCCACTGCACTGACATCCAAAGTCAGACTGCAATTGTAGATGCTCTGTGGGAGTCTGCTGTTGTATCCGGGATCTCTGCTGGAACTCACTGCTATTTACCTACAAGGCGAGGTTTCCATCGGCACCAGGCACCACCTGTGAAACCTTACACTGTCTGGGGACATCCGTGCTTGAGCAGTGGAAACAGGCCCCCAAAGTTCTATAACCATGGGTCCCAGCTGATGAGGGGATGTCTAGCGTCCAGCAGCCGAATGGAGAATTATGTGTGCATGTTGGCAGAGAGTCCTTTGTGGGATCCTTCCTACCCTCCAGGGTGATGTTGGTTGACGGAGGATGTTCAACAGCTGCTGAGCAGTATCGTGTAGGACTGGAACCTCAACCCCAGTCCACAACTCCTTCCCATTGCCCACTTCCCCATCCACACATTCATGCACTCTCCTGATTGCACCCCAGTCCATCCTACCCACACCCTTATCCCACCCATATCCCCATCCCCCACTATCCTTCTGTTGGTTGAGGATAAGAATAGACTTACCGCGTTTCCCTACGCGATTCGTAAACGACGAATAGAGAGGAACATTTAGACGAGACTCGCTCTCTAACTAGTTTTAACGATATTTAAATAAACCCAGATTTCTCCGTCCCAGGGATAGAACCACGGAGTAATCTGGGCTTATTTAAATATCGTGACAATGTGGGATGTTATATTGGCTGCAACCTTGTGTCGTTAGCTTTGGTTTAAACGTCTGCGACGGGCCAAAGCAAAAAGACAAAAAGTCAAAAGGTATTTACAGGAACTTCCCAACCCTTCAAACTTGTTTAGAATAGTTTTAACGATGTTCATGGTCATGGCATAACATACCTACAGAGGCTGATAAGCCACAAAGATCCGTCCATCCATTCATTCATCCATTCATTCATCCAGTCCTTCATTCATCAATCCATCCATCCATCCATTTTTCAATCCATCTCTGTGTCTCTGTAGCCGAGTGGTCAGAGCGTTTGATCTGCAGCTGCTTGAAGCTGAGGGTGCGGTGTTCGAAACTGTACAGATCCTAGAGTTGCATCCTTGGGCAAGGTGCTTCACTCACACTGCCTCTCCTACCCAGGGCAAGGTGCTTCACCCACACTGCCTCTCCTACCCAGGGCAAGGTGCTTCACCCACACTGCCTCTCCTACCCAGGGCAAGGTGCTTCACCCACACTGCCTCTCCTACCCAGGGCAAGGTGCTTCACCCACACTGCCTCTCCTACCCAGGGCAAGGTGCTTCACCCACACTGCCTCTCCTGCCCAGGGCAAGGTGCTTCACCCACACTGCCTCTCCTACCCAGGGCAAGGTGCTTCACCCACACTGCCTCTCCTACCCAGGGCAAGGTGCTTCACCCACACTGCCTCTCCTACCCAGGGCAAGGTGCTTCACCCACACTGCCTCTCCTACCGAGGGCAAGGTGCTTCACCCACACTGCCTCTCCTACCCAGGGCAAGGTGCTTCACCCACACTGCCTCTCCTACCCAGGGCAAGGTGCTTCACCCACACTGCCTCTCCTACCCAGGGCAAGGTGCTTCACCCACACTGCCTCTCCTACCCAGGGCAAGGTGCTTCACCCACATTGCCTCTCCTACCCAGGGCAAGGTGCTTCACTCACACTGCCTCTCCTACCCAGGGCAAGGTGCTTCACTCACACTGCCTCTCCTACCCAGGGCAAGGTGCTTCACTCACACTGCCTCTCCTACCCAGGGCAAGGTGCTTCACTCACACTGCCTCTCCTACCCAGGGCAAGGTGCTTCACCCACACTGCCTCTCCTACCCAGGGCAAGGTGCTTCGCCCACACTGCCTCTCCTACCCAGGGCAAGGTGCTTCACCCACACTGCCTCTCCTACCCAGGGCAAGGTGCTTCACCCACACTGCCTCTCCTACCCAGGGCAAGGTGCTTCACTCACACTGCCTCTCCTACCCAGGGCAAGGTGCTTCACTCACACTGCCTCTCCTACCCAGGGCAAGGTGCTTCACTCACACTGCCTCTCCTACCCAGGGCAAGGTGCTTCACTCACACTGCCTCTCCTACCCAGGGCAAGGTGCTTCGCCCACACTGCCTCTCCTACCCAGGGCAGGGTGCTTCGCCCACACTGCCTCTCCTACCCAGGGCAAGGTGCTTCACCCACACTGCCTCTCCTACCCAGGGCAAGGTGCTTCACCCACACTGCCTCTCCTACCCAGGGCAAGGTGCTTCACTCACACTGCCTCTCCTACCCAGGGCAAGGTGCTTCACCCACACTGCCTCTCCTACCCAGGGCAAGGTGCTTCACTCACACTGCCTCTCCTGCCCAGGGCAAGGTGCTTCGCCCACACTGCCTCTCCTACCCAGGGCAAGGTGCTTCGCCCACACTGCCTCTCCTACCCAGGGCAAGGTGCTTCGCCCACACTGCCTCTCCTGCCCAGGGCAAGGTGCTTCGCCCACACTGCCTCTCCTACCCAGGGCAAGGTGCTTCGCCCACACTGCCTCTCCTGCCCAGGGCAAGGTGCTTCGCCCACACTGCCTCTCCTACCGAGGAGTAGAACCAGTCACTGGGCGCTGCACAGCGGCGACCGGAGGTAAAATTCCCCAATAAAAATACATCAAAAATGACAAAAATGAAGAAGAAGAAGAAGAAGAAGAAGAAGAAGAAGAAGAAGAAGAAGAAGAAGAAGAAGAAGAAGAAGAAGAAGAAGAAGAAGAAGAAGAAGAAGAAGAAGAAGAAGAAGAAGAAGAAGAAGAAGAAGAAGAAGAAGAAGGTGGTGGTGGTATGATGACGATGATGATTGTTATTGTTGTTGTTATCTCTCCAGCCAGCCGTCCCCACTCACCTGCCATCTCTGGTGGCCGTAGACGAAGTCCTGGCTGTAGGAGTCAGGGGTGAACTCCCTGGTCAGCCTGCCGGGAACCACAAAGGTAAACACCTGGGCATCATGGCGGTCCCACAGCTTCACGAAGCGGCACAGCTTCGCCATGGCAACGCCGGAAGCTTCCTTGCAGCGGATTCGTCACTTCCTGTCAGGCGCAAAGCGTAGCGAGATGATGAATATTTGATCCAAGAGAATACGAGCATTTATGAAGGATGTCGAGGCATTGAAGATATTTGTAGGGGAGCGGGGGGCGGGGGGCGGGGGGCGGGGGAATGTTCATTCCACAGTATTATAGGAAAAATACTTGTTAATGTCAGAATAAGTGTAATTGTAAAAACAATTGGTCAGAAAATTACTGAAAACTTAGGTAGACATTTGTTTTTTGATTGATCGTGCTTATTATTATCATCATCATCATCAGCAGCAGCAGTAGCAGCAGCATCAGCAGCAGCATCATCATCATCATCATCATCATCATCATCATCATCATCATCATCATCATCATCATCATCATCATCATCATCATCATTATTATTATTATTATTATTATTATTATTATTATTATTATTATTATTATTATTATTATTATTATTATTATTATTATTATTATTATTATTATTATTATTATTATTATTATTATTATTATTATTATTATTATTATTTTGTTCCTTTGCTTCTTCGAAGTATGTGGTTAGTAGGTTTTCTTCTTTTTCGCTTGCTTGCTTGCTTGCTTGCTTGTTCTTTTCAAGTAATGTACAAAAGTTCATCTATTTCTTCCATTGGCAGCATCTTTATATCTATAACATCTTCCAAAACGGATAAGGAAAGCAAAATAACTAACAAAATTCAAAACGGAGTCTGATTAAAATTGGTGAAAGGTAATGTTTTCACCCACGAACCAATCCACTAATTAATGGAGGTTATATGTGATTTTTCTTTCGATGACATTATCGATTCTATGGCCTATTCTGATAAAAGCACAGACAAAATATACCGTGAAAGACAAAATAATAAGTTCTTTAAAATATCGTGTATGTGGAGCGATAGAAAAACAATCTACCACATCAAATTAGAACATCTTTGTCTTCCTACATAGTAAAATACCGTAGACATTGTCGCGTTTGATGACAAGGAAATCCCTGGCGTTCCGTTCCGTACTCACTTTCCAGACCCTGGTGCCAGTCGAATCTGCTGTCTGCAAGTGTGGAGGGCTTTGTCCAATGTCAGGCAGACTGGTTCCGTGCCAGAACGGGTCATCACAGGAGACTCATCACAGTGCGTCGGGCGGCCGCGTCTGACGGACCTGAAAGATAAGCACGAAGTAAGCCCTTCACTGGAGTTGAACAGTACAAGTGGCTCCCTCTCGCCTGTGACACATGGAGATGTCACAGGACAATTCTCAACAGAGGAGGCGTGAGTGTGATATTGGTGATGATCACGACGACTCTGACGAAAATGATGGATGGATGATGATGATGGATGATGACTGATGATGGTTGATGGATGATGGTGATGATTGATGGATGATGATGGATATTATGATGATGACGACGACGAAGATGATGATGATGACGACGATGACGACGACGACGACGACGATGACGATGATGATGATGATGATGATGATGATGATGATGATGATGATGATGATGATGATGATGATGATGATGATGATGATGATGATGATGATGATGATGATGATGATGATGATGATGATGATGATGATGCTGATGCTGCTGCTGCTGCTGCTGCTGCTGCTGATGATGATGATGATGATGATGATGATGATGATGATGATGATGATGATGATGATGATGATGATGATGATGATGATGATGATGATGATGATGATGATGATGATGATGATGATGGTGATGATGATGATGATGATGATGGTGGTGGTGGTGGTGGTGGTGATGATGGTGGTGGCACAATGTGCTTCTTGGGGCCTTCTGTGGTCGAGCTACGAGAATAAGACCCTGAAGCTCAATGACCACGGGTTTATGTTGGTGATGGGGATGTCTAGACGTTGCTGCCGTATGTGATTCTTCTACTGTTGAAGTTGTTGATGATGGTGGCAATGATGATGGTGTCGGTGTGCTAGCGATGATGATGGTGATGTGGTGTCGGTGTGCCAGCGATGATGATAACTTTGATGACGAAAATGACGACAACGACGACAATGGGGATGATGATAATAGTAGTGGTGGTGGTGGTGATGATGGTGATGGTGGTGGTGATGATGGTGGTGGTGGTGATGATGGTGATGGTGATGGTGGTGGTGATGGTGGTGGTAGTGGTGGTGGAGGTGGTGGTGATGGTGGTGGTAGTGGTGGTGGAGGTGGTTGTGCTGGTGGAGGTGGTTGTGCTGGTGGAGGTGGTTGTACTGGTGGTGGTGGTGGTGATGGTTGAGGTGGTGATGCTAGTGGTGCTGGTGGTGGTGCTGGTGGTGTTGCTGGTGGTGGTGGTGGTGCTAGTGGTGGTGCTGGTGGTGGTGCTGGTGGTTGTGGTGTGTGGTGGTGGTGAT
The DNA here is from genome assembly GCA_034096865.1 of Theodoxus fluviatilis. NCBI lineage: Eukaryota > Metazoa > Mollusca > Gastropoda > Cycloneritida > Neritidae > Theodoxus > Theodoxus fluviatilis. The sequence continues at coordinate 7,342 of JAWQFJ010030924.1, forward strand.
GGTGGAGGTAGTGATGCTAGTGGTGATGGTGGTGGTGATGATCGTGGTGGTGGTGATTGTGATGGTGGTGATGATTGTGGTAGTGGTGCTGGTGGTGGTGGTGGTAGTGCTGGTGGTGGTGGTGGTGATGGCGGTGGTGGTGCTGGTGGTGCTGGTGCT
>JAWQFJ010030924.1:12500-16474 GCA_034096865.1 Theodoxus fluviatilis
GTGAAGCACCTTGCCCTGGGTAGGAGAGGCAGTGTGAGTGAAGCACCTTGCCCTGGGTAGGAGAGGCAGTGTGAGTGAAGCACCTTGCCCTGGGTAGGAGAGGCAATGTGAGTGAAGCACCTTGCCCTGGGTAGGAGAGGCAGTGTGGGTGAAGCACCTTGCCCTGGGTAGGAGAGGCAGTGTGGGTGAAGCACCTTGCCCTGGGTAGGAGAGGCAGTGTGGGCGAAGCACCCTGCCCTGGGTAGGAGAGGCAGTGTGGGCGAAGCACCTTGCCCTGGGTAGGAGAGGCAGTGTGAGTGAAGCACCTTGCCCTGGGTAGGAGAGGCAGTGTGAGTGAAGCACCTTGCCCTGGGTAGGAGAGGCAGTGTGAGTGAAGCACCTTGCCCTGGGTAGGAGAGGCAGTGTGAGTGAAGCACCTTGCCCTGGGTAGGAGAGGCAATGTGAGTGAAGCACCTTGCCCTGGGTAGGAGAGGCAGTGTGGGTGAAGCACCTTGCCCTGGGTAGGAGAGGCAGTGTGGGTGAAGCACCTTGCCCTGGGTAGGAGAGGCAGTGTGGGTGAAGCACCTTGCCCTGGGTAGGAGAGGCAGTGTGGGTGAAGCACCTTGCCCTCGGTAGGAGAGGCAGTGTGGGTGAAGCACCTTGCCCTGGGTAGGAGAGGCAGTGTGGGTGAAGCACCTTGCCCTGGTAGGAGAGGCAGTGTGGGTGAAGCACCTTGCCCTGGGTAGGAGAGGCAGTGTGGGTGAAGCACCTTGCCCTGGGCAGGAGAGGCAGTGTGGGTGAAGCACCTTGCCCTGGGTAGGAGAGGCAGTGTGGGTGAAGCACCTTGCCCTGGGTAGGAGAGGCAGTGTGGGTGAAGCACCTTGCCCTGGGTAGGAGAAGCAGTGTGAGTGAAGCACCTTGCCCTGGGTAGGAGAGGCAGTGTGGGTGAAGCACCTTGCCCTGGGTAGGAGAGGCAGTGTGGGTGAAGCACCTTGCCCAAGGATGCAACTCTAGGATCTGTACAGTTTCGAACACCGCACCCTCAGCTTCAAGCAGCTGCAGATCAAACGCTCTGACCACTCGGCTACAGAGACACAGAGATGGATTGAAAAATGGATGGATGGATGGATTGATGAATGAAGGACTGGATGAATGAATGGATGAATGAATGGATGGACGGATCTTTGTGGCTTATCAGCCTCTGTAGGTATGTTATGCCATGACCATGAACATCGTTAAAACTATTCTAAACAAGTTTGAAGGGTTGGGAAGTTCCTGTAAATACCTTTTGACTTTTTGTCTTTTTGCTTTGGCCCGTCGCAGACGTTTAAACCAAAGCTAACGACACAAGGTTGCAGCCAATATAACATCCCACATTGTCACGATATTTAAATAAGCCCAGATTACTCCGTGGTTCTATCCCTGGGACGGAGAAATCTGGGTTTATTTAAATATCGTTAAAACTAGTTAGAGAGCGAGTCTCGTCTAAATGTTCCTCTCTATTCGTCGTTTACGAATCGCGTAGGGAAACGCGGTAAGTCTATTCTTATCCTCAACCAACAGAAGGATAGTGGGGGATGGGGATATGGGTGGGATAAGGGTGTGGGTAGGATGGACTGGGGTGCAATCAGGAGAGTGCATGAATGTGTGGATGGGGAAGTGGGCAATGGGAAGGAGTTGTGGACTGGGGTTGAGGTTCCAGTCCTACACGATACTGCTCAGCAGCTGTTGAACATCCTCCGTCAACCAACATCACCCTGGAGGGTAGGAAGGATCCCACAAAGGACTCTCTGCCAACATGCACACATAATTCTCCATTCGGCTGCTGGACGCTAGACATCCCCTCATCAGCTGGGACCCATGGTTATAGAACTTTGGGGGCCTGTTTCCACTGCTCAAGCACGGATGTCCCCAGACAGTGTAAGGTTTCACAGGTGGTGCCTGGTGCCGATGGAAACCTCGCCTTGTAGGTAAATAGCAGTGAGTTCCAGCAGAGATCCCGGATACAACAGCAGACTCCCACAGAGCATCTACAATTGCAGTCTGACTGTGGATGCCAGTGCAGTGGAACCCCGTTGTCGATAGGGATCCAGCTTGAGTTGACGCGTAGTCCTCTCGCGGCAAGGATGCTCATGCGCTCGTTTTACGGCGGCTCACGCTGAGGCACTGAATTAATTATCAGTACCTCCGGTTCGTGATTCCAACAGATTAATCTCCTGTGACTAGAGGCCATTGCACATGCTGGGTGATACATACATCAATCTCTCCATACGAACACCACACACAACCAAAACACCAAGGAGTAGGACAGATATTAGTGTTGAACGTTAATTAAGGAAATGGACAATTTAAACATTAATGAAACTGACTAAAAACAGAGGGGAAAAACAATTTTGCTAGCACTCATCAACCCACGATGTAACGACTCTGAACAAAATGCAGACCAAGTTGAATTGTGAATCAAGTCAATCAAAAATGTGAGAACAAATGAATAGAAAACCCATTCCAGCTACACGTGTAGTCCAAAATCCTAGAATCCAGTGAGGAAAACACACAATGCACAGACACAGAACCAGCGTCCTCATAGGACATAATCCAATGGAAGTGATCTTGCCACCTCCTGGGGGGCAAGATGAAACAGTCTCCGAAGAGAGAGGAGTAAGTTCAGTCTCTAGACGAGGGTGAAGATGATGAGGCGTTGAGAAGGGAGTCGGGTGATGGCAGAGTCCTGGGGATGAACGTTAAGTAGACATTGAAGGATGGCGGTCAAGTGAAGGGGATCCTCTCCCGACTTCACTCACTTGGGATGAATCGCGGGTGGGCATTTCGACATGAGTTCTTTAACAGCCAAGGCAAGACCAATGCCTTCAAGCTGTGGCCCGGATTTCAATCTCTATTGCTGCTCCTGGAAATCGAAATGTCACTAAAGTCCCCGTGCAAGGCAATTTATACAGCACAGCCTCGCACAGCATGTTGGGAGTGCAAATTGTTAATTCAGATCAATCAGAACAGGTTATCTACATTATCTGTGGCAGACTTCCTGTTCCGGTTCCCGCCAAAATGATATAATCTTTAAAACAATAAGTTATCGCCAACCATCTAATCAACTGCCTGCCCAATTTACCAAAAGGTATAGAATTCTGAAAGGCTATAGCTTATTAATTCAAACCTAACTAAACAATCCTTCTCCTGACAATCTCTGTCATATTCTCTTCACGTCGTGTTTCCCCGCCTCAATAACAACAGGAGGGGTCATCTCAAACTCCAACGCTATTGAAGGTTTGTCCATGAATTTAACACTGAACCGTCACAGCTCGTCAGTGTCATCGTGTTCTCTCCCCTCCCACCAGTGTGCTGTGCTGTGTGCTCGTCAGTGTCATTTTGTTATATCCCCTCCCACCAGTGTGTTGTGTTGTGCTGTGTTGTGTGCTCGTCAGTGTCATCGTGTTATGTCCCCTCCCACCAGTGTGTTGTGCTGTGCAGTGTGCTCGTCAGTGTCATCGTGTTATATCCCCTCCCACCAGTGTGCTGTGCTGTGCTGTGTGCTCGTCAGTGTCATTGTGTTCTCTCCCCTCCCACCAGTGTGCTGTGCTGTGCTGTGTGCTCGTCAGTGTCATTGTGTTATCTCCCCTCCCACCAGTGTGCTGTGCTGTGTTGTGTGCTCGTCAGTGTCATTGTGTTATATCCCCTCCCACCAGTGTGCTGTGCTGTGCTGTGTGCTCGTCAGTGTCATTTTGTTATATCCCTCCCACCAGTGTGCTGTGTTGTGCTGTGCTGTGTGCTCGTCAGTGTCATTGTGTTATATCCCCTCCCACCAGTGTGCTGTGCTGTGCTGTGTGCTCGTCAGTGTCATTGTGTTATATCCCCTCCCACCAGTGTGTTGTGCTGTGCTGTGTGCTCGTCAGTGTCATTTTGTTATGTCCCCTCCCACCAGTGTGTTGTGCTGTGCTGTGTGCTCGTCAGTGTCATCGTGTTATGTCCCCTCCCACCAGTGT
>JAWQFJ010030926.1:0-10000 GCA_034096865.1 Theodoxus fluviatilis
TAAGACGCTAAGAGAGCTAAAAAAACAACTGTCTTACTCCTTTGGAGTCAATTGGCGTTAAATAACCTACCCCCATGAATGGAAGAACACTCCACATATCAACAATCCATTCTAAAACAAAAGCTAAAATGTAATCCTTCCTATTATTGTATTGGAAATACGCTTTGTTTTCGATGACGACTGGTATAACTGGAATGAATAACGCATGCGTGCTTCTTATTAAATGACCACCGCACGCCCATGAAAACTGCATGAATTTTATCACAATTCCGTGAGCAACATATCAAATTATGCTGCCAGAATTATGAGGCAATTGAGAAAAAGAGCGAGCAATCCTCTCAACCGATAGAATATGCATCCTCCCTCAGTAACGCGTCCAATCCTAAGCCACTGCAGTCACAGTAGTGCAGACATCGATATCGACCGCCAATCCGCAAAAACTCAATCATCATCAGCGAATGAACTACAAAAGATTGAAACTACATGTTGCAATGCAGGACAGATGGTTCACCTGTGATGCCATTGTGTATTCTTGTAGGACTATTCCATTTTTTTCTTGTAATTATTTTCCCGCTCGAGTGAACAGCGACAACTGGCAATCGAATTTCATTGTGCTCTTCCAACCTCGGACGCCGCACTAATTTTGTTGTGTTTTTTTTACGTCGAAAAGATCGCAGCTAAGGGAGGTTACTCCTGTTCGCGGAATCTCGCGAGGCTCTTTGGTAATGTCCATTACGCTCTCTTTTTCTGTGTAATTCTTTATTTATTGAAATGTTTTGTTGCTGTTGATATTAGTTCTTTTTATCTCCTTATCTCAGTATGGGCATTTCAGTATACTTTTGAATTTCGTTCAGTGATCCGAACAATGTTCTCTCTGTAGCAGGGTCCACCATCCGTTTTCTGCGAGGGCTGGGCGCCAGGTCCCAGGAGGTCAGCAGAGTAGTGGCGGAGCTGCAAAGGGTGGCAGATCAGCTTTTGTGTCCCGCAAGTTTGTTTCCGGTAAGCTTTGTTGTCTTTCTCGCACCCCTCTCCTCGGACGAGTCCAATCGTGTGGCCTGTTTATGGAAGCCTTTCCGAAATGTCAATATACATGCATGTGTCGCCTAAAAATGCAGGGCAATAATAGTCAACAACCACGGCAGTAATTTCGCCGAAAATGCAATCTATGTGTCGCCTAACACTGCAGGACACTAACAGTCTGTAAACACAGCAGTAATAAAAATTATTTTTGCAATACTAGCAATGTTAGATATGTGTACGCTAAAAGTGCGGAACACTGCACATACAGCGGTATTTAGAAAATTGCAATACCAACACTTTTCATCTACGTGTCCGCTAAATGAATGAATCGATGAATTGTTACGACCTGAAAGGCCTTTGTAGACCATGTAAGGCCTTTGTAGACCATGTAAGGCCTTTGTAGACCATGTAAGGCCTTTGTAGACCACGTAAGACCTTTGTAGACCATGTAAGGCCTTTGTAGACCACGTAAGGCCTTTGTAGACCATGTAAGGCCTTTGTAGACCATGTAAGGCCTTTGTAGACCACGTAAGACCTTTGTAGACCATGTAAGGCCTTTGTAGACCATGTAAGACCTTTGTAGACCATGTAAGGCCTTTGTAGACCACGTAAGGCCTTTGTAGACCACGTAAGGCCTTTGTAGACCATGTAAGGCCTTTGTAGACCATGTAAGGCCTTTGTAGACCATGTAAGGCCTTTGTAGACCATGTAAGGCCTTTGTAGACTACGTAAGGCCTTTGTAGACCATGTAAGGCCTTTGTAGACCACGTAAGGCCTTTGTAGACCATGTAAGGCCTTTGTAGACCACGTAAGGCCTTTGTAGACCATGTAAGGCCTCTGTAGACCAAGTAAGGCCTTTGTAGATCATGTAAGGCCTTTGTAGACCATGTAAGGCCTTTGTAGACCACGTAAGACCTTTGTAGACCATGTAAGGCCTTTGTAGACCATGTAAGGCCTTTGTAGACCATGTAAGGCCTTTGTAGACCACGTAAGGCCTTTGTAGACCATGTAAGGCCTTTGTAGACCATGTAAGGCCTTTGTAGACCATGTAAGGCCTTTGTAGACCATGTAAGGCCTTTGTAGACCATGTAAGGCCTTTGTAGACCATGTAAGGCCTTTGTAGACCATGTAAGGCCTTTGTAGACCACGTAAGGCCTTTGTAGACCACGTAAGGCCTTTGTAGACCATGTAAGGCCTTTGTAGACCATGTAAGGCCTTTGTAGACCATGTAAGGCCTTTGTAGACCATGTAAGGCCTTTGTAGACCATGTAAGGCCTTTGTAGACCATGTAAGGCCTTTGTAGACCATGTAAGGCCTTTGTAGACCATGTAAGGCCTTTGTAGACCATGTAAGGCCTTTGTAGACCATGTAAGGCCTTTGTAGACCATGTAAGGCCTTTGTAGACCATGTAAGGCCTTTGTAGACCATGTAAGGCCTTTGTAGACCATGTAAGGCCTTTGTAGACCATGTAAGGCCTTTGTAGACCACGTAAGGCCTTTGTAGACCATGTAAGGCCTTTGTAGACCATGTAAGGCCTTTGTAGACCATGTAAGGCCTTTGTAGACCATGTAAGGCCTTTGTAGACCATGTAAGGCCTTTGTAGACCATGTAAGGCCTTTGTAGACCATGTAAGGCCTTTGTAGACCATGTAAGGCCTTTGTAGACCATGTAAGGCCTTTGTAGACCATGTAAGGCCTTTGTAGACCATGTAAGGCCTTTGTAGACCATGTAAGGCCTTTGTAGACCATGTAAGGCCTTTGTAGACCACGTAAGGCCTTTGTAGACCATGTAAGGCCTTTGTAGACCATGTAAGGCCTTTGTAGACCATGTAAGGCCTTTGTAGACCATGTAAGGCCTTTGTAGACCATGTAAGGCCTTTGTAGACCATGTAAGGCCTTTGTAGACCATGTAAGGCCTTTGTAGACCATGTAAGGCCTTTGTAGACCACGTAAGGCCTTTGTAGACCATGTAAGGCCTTTGTAGACCATGTAAGGCCTTTGTAGACCACGTAAGGCCTTTGTAGACCATGTAAGGCCTTTGTAGACCATGTAAGGCCTTTGTAGACCACGTAAGGCCTTTGTAGACCATGTAAGGCCTTTGTAGACCACGTAAGGCCTTTGTAGACCATGTAAGGCCTTTGTAGACCATGTAAGGCCTTTGTAGACCATGTAAGGCCTTTGTAGACCATGTAAGGCCTTTGTAGACCATGTAAGGCCTTTGTAGACCATGTAAGGCCTTTGTAGACCATGTAAGGCCTTTGTAGACCATGTAAGGCCTTTGTAGACCATGTAAGGCCTTTGTAGACCATGTAAGGCCTTTGTAGACCATGTAAGGCCTTTGTAGACCATGTAAGGCCTTTGTAGACCATGTAAGGCCTTTGTAGACCATGTAAGGCCTTTGTAGACCATGTAAGGCCTTTGTAGACCATGTAAGGCCTTTGTAGACCATGTAAGGCCTTTGTAGACCATGTAAGGCCTTTGTAGACCATGTAAGGCCTTTGTAGACCATGTAAGGCCTTTGTAGACCATGTAAGGCCTTTGTAGACCATGTAAGGCCTTTGTAGACCATGTAAGGCCTTTGTAGACCATGTAAGGCCTTTGTAGACCATGTAAGGCCTTTGTAGACCATGTAAGGCCTTTGTAGACCATGTAAGGCCTTTGTAGACCATGTAAGGCCTTTGTAGACCATGTAAGGCCTTTGTAGACCATGTAAGGCCTTTGTAGACCATGTAAGGCCTTTGTAGACCATGTAAGGCCTTTGTAGACCATGTAAGGCCTTTGTAGACCACGTAAGGCCTTTGTAGACCATGTAAGGCCTTTGTAGACCATGTAAGGCCTTTGTAGACCATGTAAGGCCTTTGTAGACCATGTAAGGCCTTTGTAGACCATGTAAGGCCTTTGTAGACCACGTAAGGCCTTTGTAGACCATGTAAGGCCTTTGTAGACCACGTAAGGCCTTTGTAGACCATGTAAGGCCTTTGTAGACCATGTAAGGCCTTTGTAGACCATGTAAGGCCTTTGTAGACCATGTAAGGCCTTTGTAGACCATGTAAGGCCTTTGTAGACCATGTAAGGCCTTTGTAGACCATGTAAGGCCTTTGTAGACCATGTAAGGCCACTAATGACGAAATCACGAGAAACAGTGAGAATAATATCACTTCAAGTCACGATGTCCCGAGAAATCCGCCCCAGTGACACGCTTATGAAGACGCGGGGGTCTATACTGACCCCCAACCCACAGGGGGACACGGTGGGTCTATACTGACCCCCAACCCACAGGGGGACACGGTGGGTCTATACTGACCCCCAACCCACAGGGGGACACGGTGGGTCTATACTGACCCCCAACCCACAGGGGGACACGTTGGGTCTACACTGACCCCCAACCCACAGGGGGACACGGTGGGTCTATACTGACCCCCAACCCACAGGGGGACACGGTGGGTCTATACTGACCCCAAACCCACAGGGGGAAGTGTCCGCTAAAACCGCGGAGAGATGGGATTGGGAGATCCGGGGATCGGAGGATCGGGGGATGGGACTGGGAGATTGGGGATATGGGGGGTACGGGGGATGGGATTGGAGGTTGGGGATATGGGGTGTACGGGGGATGGGATTGGAGGTTGGGGATATGGGGGATGGGGGGATGGGACTGGAGGCTGGGAATATGGGGGATCGGGGGATGGGATTGGAGGTTGGGGAATGGGGGATTTGGGGATATTGGGGATGGGATTGGAGGGTGGGGATATGTGGAATGGGAGGATGGGATTAGAAGGTGGAGATATGGGGGATGGGATTGGAGGTTGGGGATATGGGGGATGGGATTGGAGGTTGGGGATATGGGGATGGGATTGGAGGTTGGGGATATGGGAGATGGGGGGATGGGACTAAAGGTTGGGGATATGGGAGATTGGGGATATGGGGGATGGGGGGATGGGACTGGAGGTTGGGGATATGGGGGATGGGGGGATGGGACTGGAGGTTGGGGATATGGGGAATGGGGGATGGGACTGGAGGTTGGGGATATGGGGGATGGGATAGGAGGTTGAGGATATGGGTTGTGGGGGATGGGATTGGAGGGTGGGGATATGGGAGATGGGGGGATGGGACTGGAGGTTGGGGATATGTGGGATGGGATAGGAGGTTGAGGATACGGGTTGTGGGGGATGGGATTGGAGGGTGGGGATATGGGGGATGGGGGGATAGGATTGGAGGTTGGGGATATGGGGGATGGAGGATGGGATTGGAGGTTGGGGATATGGGTGATGGGATAGGAGATTGGGATATGGGGGATGGGATTGGAGGTTGGGGATTTAGGGGATGGGGATATGGGGATGTGATAGGAGATGGGATATAGTGGGTGGGGGATGGGATTGGAGGGTGGGGATATGAGGGATGGGGGTGGACTGGAGGTTGGGGATATGGGGGATGGTGGTGGGCATGGAGGGTGGGGATATGGGAGATGGGAGGATGGGATTGGAGGGTGGGGATATGGGTAATGGGGGTGGGATTGGAGGTTGGGGATATGGGGGATGGGGGGGAAGGGAATGGAGGGTGGGGATATGGGGGATGGGGGTGGGATTGGAGGGTGGGAATAAGGGGGATGGGGGATGGGATTGGAGTTTGGGGAAATGGGGGGTAGGGGGATGAGATTGGAGGTTGGGGATATGGAGGAGGGAGGGAGGAGGAAGATGGAGGGAAGGGAGGAGGAAGAGGAGAAGGAGGAGGAGGGAGGAGGAGGAGGAGGAGCGGAGGAGGAGGAGGAGAGGAGGAGGAGGAGGAGGAGGAGGAGGAAGATGTGGGGAAGGGAGGAGGAGGAAGATGGGGGGAAGGGAGGAGGAGGAAGATGGGGGGAAGGGAGGAGGAGGATGAGTTGGGGGGGGGGGGAGGAGGAGAAGGAGAAGCAGGGGGAGGAGGAGGAGGAGGAGGCATGAGGATGGAGGAGGAGAGGAGGAGGATCAGGAGGGAGGGCGGAGGAGGAGAGAGGAGGCGGAGGAGGAGGGAGGAGGAGGAGGAGGAGGAGGAGGGAGGAGGAGGAGGAGGAGGAAGAGGAAGAGGAAAATTAGGAGGAGGAGGAAAAGGAGGAGGAGGAGAACACAGCCCTTGGCTATTTTTAACTCTCGCGTCTCCGCCTTTGAGAGTGACGTACCGACGTTGGCAGACTATTTCTGCGCCGAATTTGTGGATGTGTGTTTTACGTTTAGCCAAATGCTGCGCCATCAACACATTCATCAGTTCATTGGTTATATAACCTCACAATGACGGCCTGGAACTATCCTTGAAACGCGCTGATTCCGAATCTGTGCTCGGATTTTCTTGTAGCGTTTCTCGTTCATAAGCCTCGTTCTCACTCGCAGACTGTCAGACTTTTCTCTCTGATATATAGAAGAGATATATATCCCCCTGCCTGGACGAGCAGGCAGCTGAATTTTCCAACGACAAGATTGATTTACTACTTGGTGAGCTCATTTTCCTGAGAATCAGTTATATTCAGAATGATGTGATACAAAAGTGTGGAGCTATGTTCGAAGACACCTCTGCTTGACTATGAGGGGGGGAAAACATACAACTGTCAAAAACTTATTTTTTAACAACTTTATTGCATGACGTCTGGCTCACTATTTAGAAGTAAATGATTAACCAAGCGGCCCAAAGATCAGGCGGTAAAATCTAAAGCAGTTTGAACCTCCAGTATGGAGAATACATTATTCCATACAGCTTCCTCTTTACTTTGAACAAATTGAACAATGAAAAAGAACAATACTGCATTACAATCTATATTGTAAGAAATATAAACAATTATAAGATAAGTAATATCTGCACATGAAATATCTCCATAATATCAAAAACGACGCTCACCACTGCTATTCAATCAAATTGCAGTAATTCAGAACATCGATATTCAACAAACAAAGAAAAAAAGCTGTCAATAAATGATTTACAAATATTACAGGCAATAAATAGTAAGGCTTACATTTCCATAAGTCTCATGTCAACCATCACTGTGTGTGTGTGTATGTGTGTGTGTGTGTGTGTGTGTGTGTGTGTGTGTGTGTGTGTGTGTGTGTGCGTGCGTGCGCATATGTGTGTATGTGTATGTGAGTGTGTGTGTGTGTGTGTGTAAGTATTTGTGTTTGTGTTTGCGTGTGTGTGTGTGTGTGTGTGTGTGTGTGTGTGAGAGAGAGAGAGAGAGAGAGAGAGAGAGAGAGAGAGAGATAATGTGTGAGAATGAGTGTATGTGTGGGTGGGTGGGTGGGTGGGGTGTGGGTGGGTGGGTGGGTGGGTGGTTGTGTATGAGTATGTGTGTGTGTGTGTGTGTGTGTGTGTATGTGTGTGTGTTTGTATGTGTGTGCGTGTATGTGCGGGCAGGGGTGTGTGTGTGTGTGTGTGAGTGTGTGTGTGTGTGTGTGTGTGTGTGTGTGCGTGTGTGTGCCTGTCTGTGTGAGTGAAGGGAAGGGGGGGGGGTGAGGGGTATAGGGGGGGTTTGCACGTGTGTTCGATATGTAACTTGAAACACTCTAGTACATGCACGTTGTAACAGGCTTGACGCTCGAAAAGAAAGATGACCCTTCGTTCGTTCATTTGTGTGCGTGTGTAAATCATTCACTGTTAGTCCATCACATCGTTTTACCGGGTGAATGTAAAGTGTTTTAATCGCATAAAACGGCAATATCATTCTTTCATTTGTGGAAATGGAGGCGTGCTACAGTAGGCGTGCTGAAGTTGTCTCCCTTCACTTACACCTTTATCATTACAATAGATGTAGCCTTCTGTTTTCTTTGCTGGCTATGGAGGCAACATACTGCATGTAACTGGACTGGATAAGGATATATATATATATATATATATATATATATATATATATATATATATATATATATATATATATATATATATATATATATATATATATGTCAGACAGACAGCCAGCCAGCCAGACAGACAGATAGATAGACAGACAGAAAGACAGACAGACAGACAGACAGACAGACAGACAGACAGACAAACAGACAGCCAGACGAGTCTGGTGAGAGCGAGAGAGATAGAGAGAGAGAGAGAGAGAGAGAGAGAGAGAGAGAGAGAGAGAGAGAGAGAGAGAGAGAGAGATGTAGAAAGGGAGACTTCGCAATCAAGGACCACTGGAAGATAAACAGAGATGTTTAGTGTACAGTATATGCATCAGTGGCAAACAAAGTAGTCAAATCCTCCAGTACTACACAACGAATGGCCTTGTGCCTTCCACGGCGAGAGACGAGGAATCTGTCCCATCCACATCTACTGCTTCACCGTGGCAAGACCCTTCTCCATCACCTTGCCCCCCGCAGACCGCAGGAGTGCCGGAAGTACAAGTTGATCCGGAGTTAAGTCCCCTGAATTCGGGCCGTCGTGCACGTCGAAATGACCTGTGTTGAACTTCGACTTTTGACCTGCGTCGAAGCTGAGGTGCATGCGGGGAACTTGCATCAGCAGCAGACGGCAGATGGCGTGGCATTCCGTGACGTAGTTCTCGCAGATGTCCGTGTGTTGATGTAACTCCGACCTCTTCGGGAAGAGTTCCTGCAGAACACAAGGGAAAAGAAATCGAACATTGAACAGAGGCGGAGATCGCATAAGCAATACTAACGCATTCAAACAAGCACAAGTCATCAACTACTACACAGAGGATAATTTTAGTACCAAGTTAAAGCGAATTCACGGCACTGTTATTCAAGAGGTGTTTTTCCCCTTTAGAAACATTTTTGTTGAGAATAGCCCAGGCCTCCCATCTCGTCTCGGCCTAGTATCGCTGAAATGGTCGTTATCGGCAACATTTCCGGACACTGTACCTGAGGTACTCTGTCCGATCGGACAAAGTACCTGAGGTACTCTGTCAGATCGGACAAAGTACCTGAGGTTCCGAAGGTTTCCGAATGTTTCCGACTTCGCCCATTTCAGCAGCACCAGTAAACGTCGTTTATCTTAAGATTACACCCGAATCACGCGGACCGTTAAGGTGCATGGAGAACAGTACCACCGAGCAAGACGTTTGTCACAAAACGCAGATACATTAACGCGGCCGGATCTTAGCATAACTCCCCGGGCGTGCGAAGTCAGTCAGGCGGAGTGGCGGCTACGGTCTCGTTCTCGTTCAAATGCCGAGATTTCAAACTGATGTACTTTGTCCGATCGGACAGAGTACCTCAGATACAGTGTCCGGAAATGTTGCCGATAACGACCATTTCAACCCTAGTATCCCTCTCTTCCTACTTGGGGACTGTGAAGTGCGCTTTAGAAGACTTTGAATCAGGAATGCGTTGTGATATTGTGACTGTGTTGGGCCCGATAGAAGGCATGATGACTTGGCTCTCTTGAATTGAACTCTGCTCGGGTTGGGTCAAATTTCTAGTCAGTTAGCTAGCTGGATCTTCAGACTGATACAAAAAAAATATTATTGCATGCTTAACCCAGTTAGTTCATATTGCTTCCATTTATCACTCGTTGGATTGATTGAACTCTTTCCTTTTGTCTGTCCTTCCTTGCTTGCAATGGAAACCAGTGCGTGGATGGGTGAATCTTGCTTGTCAATAGACCGTCCGGAACACAGGAAATAGAATTATGTGCAAAGAACGTCTCTGGAATTAAATATCAAACAAGACGGTTTGTGACACTTATTGACGTGTACATAATGAATTCAACGCATTTTGCGGTGAAAGAAGAATATGGAATTCTCCAAAGGTATCGGGCGGTCCCGTTGGCCCATGATGTCCAAAAGTTACACTTGTTGTGAACTGTATCCTCCTCATCTCTTAGCAACACACCCAGAGCACTTGTTGTGAACTGTATCCTTCTCATCTCTTAGCAACACACCAAGAGCACTTGTTGTGAACTGTATCCTTCTCATCTCTTAGCAACACACCAAGAGCAATTGTTGTGAACTGTATCCTTCTCATCTCTTAGCAACACACCAAGAGCACTTGTTGTGAACTGTATCCTTCTCATCT